>JAADVN010000506.1:0-17179 GCA_023335535.1 Globisporangium spinosum | reverse complement strand
GCGGCGTAGATCACACGATCTGGTCGAAGGAAGTGGACGAGAATCACATTTCGGAACGCTGCACGCCGCGGGGTGACAGAAGCGTTCAAAAATGATGCATCCCATCCTTCCGGGATGTACTTCTCTGCAGCAGAGTGTTTCACGAAAGCATCCCACTCCGACGCATTCTCACGAACGTGGGATTCCAAGTGCTTGAACGATGGGAGCTGCAGAAGCTTCAACAGTTGCTCGACTTCCACCTTGGAGAACCCAGGGAGAAGCTGCTGAAGCTCACTTCGAGCACTGTCAACATCTGGTCGCAGGAATGTCGACGTGGTGCCGAGCAAAATGTCCAATTCTTCATCCAATGGACCATCAAATGGAGCTTCTGCATTCACCTGAGAGCCCTGCACAGCCACGCTTTCCTGTTGAAGCTCCAGACAGATCTGCGTCATTCGTAGCGCAAACATTAGCTTGTCACTTTCTGCAAGACCGCGGCTGACGCGACCTGCAGTGTGAGCGAAAAGCGCATTGGAGAGGCTCTCCAGTCGTCCGTCTTGGCTGGCTTCTTGAGGAAGCGAGAGCACCTTGGTCAAGAGGTCCAAGAAGAAACCCAATGAGTACTGGTACAAAAAGTGGATCGACGACAAATTCTCCAACGCGAAAAAGAGACGAGACGAAGCCTTCGCAAGCGGGCGGTACCGGCTTGTCGCAGCCTCCACGATGCTCATGGTGGTTTGCGTCTGCGCAACTTGCTCCGAGATGTGAGCAGCCTCTGCCTTCATTCCTTCCAGTGCATTAATGACACTGTCGTCGTCCAAGATGTTGCCCTGGACGTTGTTGATCTGCTGAAGCAGCGAGTCTTCAAGTTCGCGCAGCTTGGCTTGGTATTCACCCTGCAGTTTCAGCAGGTTGTTTCGCTTCTCCTCCACTTCTGGTTGCTCGCTCTTCATCAGTATACTCAACCCCTGGCTCTCCAAAGAACTTGGTGTCACAGTAAAGTTCACAAACGTCACGCGACTGCAAATGTCTGGGCTAAAGCGGCACGACGGGTCTCTCGTAATCAGGAACAGACGGAAGTCTGGCGAGTAGTCGATCTCTTCTCCACCGAGTCGGATCAACACGCGACCACCAGTTTTGTACAGCTCACGATTCAGCACAGGGTTCAAAATCGGATCGATTCGCTCGACTTCATGAACCAACAACGCAGTTCCGAAGCGAATTGCGCTCGCCAACACTTTCATGAACGAGCTGTCTAAAAAGGAGGTCTGCGCAATCTTCTTGTTGGTCTTGAGAGCGTAGTACTTCATGATGAAGTTGTTCGCCTGACCAGAAGGATCGATAATCAACGGAAAGCGGTGGAAGCGTTGCAGGATGATCGCGTTTTCGTAGCACAGCTCGTCCGACGGCAACTCGCTCATCTGCCACTCCAGCTGCTCGTTTGGTCGCGACAAGTAATCCACAAAGCTGAGCTGAGGCTTCGTGGCGATTCCCATGGTGTTCAAAATGTCTCGCCAGTCCTGAGCAAGAATCTTGCGCTGCTGGAAATCAAGGAAACCGACGTATGTCAAAAACGCAGAGCAGAGCAGCGTGTCTCCGACAAGCGTCTTCATTTGCGTGTCGAAGCCGTTCGACCCAGCTTCCCAGCGCTCGCTTTCATGGAGCAGATTATTCAGCAAAGCGACCGAGCGCTCCACCTTCTTGTTCACTTGTGCCATGTCGTTCGTGATGATTTGCGCCTCGCTGATCAGCGCAGCATACTCGTGCTTGTAGCTTTCGATGCGGACTTCCAGGGCATCGATTGTCTCCTTCGCCTTCTCGTAACTCTTACGCAGATCTGCCGACTTCTCGATCAGCGCCTGCACCTCCTCTCGCAACGGCTGAATCTTGTGCAGAATGGCCGTGTAGCTGAGCTGCGAGACAACCCACTTGTACAGCGGACCACATGCTTTCGAGGCACGGTTGACCTTTTCGTACTCGAAGTCTTCGGCGTTTTCGACGTAGTTTGTTTGGATAGTGTTTCGCTGTCTCGCAGTCAACTTCGACGAATCGAAGTTCACCACACTGGAAATGAAATCATCTTTTCGGATGAAGCGACGAAGGTCGGCCCATTCCAGACTAGTTTCTCCTAGCATGACTGCCACCGCTTCCACCGCCAGCCGAACAGCGACAGGAGGACGAGCCAATGCTCTGATTTCATCGAGTTGGGATTTGCGAATGGAGTTCACAGATGCCTGTGCCTCCAGAAGAGCAGGCTCTGCCTGAGCCAAGTCTGCTTCAGCCACCTTCTTTCTTTCGCTGATTTCGAGATCCTTGCTCGCAAGATCAGCTGCCAACTTTTCCGTGTCTTTCTTCTTCTCTTGAGCTTCATTCTGCTCACGAATCATTTGCTGAAGCTTCTCGTTCGCCTCCACGTCCTTCTTCTTCAACTCTCTCTCCTTCAGGCTCAGCTGACCCTGCAGCTCAGCCACCTGCTCCCGAGTCGCTTGCAGTTTTTGCACACCAACGTTCAAATGCAGCTGCTGATCTTCCAGTTGAGCACGCTTTTCTGAATACAGCGAGACGAAGTGGCGGATGAACTCCAAGTAGTCTCGAGGAGAGATATGGTTGTACTTCATGTGGCGCTTCTGAAGACGACGCATGTGCTGGAGAACTGCGTGGTGGAACTGAACAATACTCGCGACGAGCACATCGCGGAATGTTCCGGTCGCAATGTGAGGAACAAGCTTGGCCAAGATCTCTTCCGCATCAATAGGAATTTCGAAATCGCTCAATCCAGGGAGATCGAGCGTGTTCGTGAACTCATACGACACTTGAGCAAGAGCGTGGTTGTTCCACGTGCCGAACCAATCAACGACGCAACGGTTGAACAGCGCAGGCGACGTGTTGTTTCGGTTCTGGAAGTCTCCGGATGCCGGATTCATGGTGAATACAACGTGCAAGTTGCGCTGCACCTGCTTGGTGAAGTATCGGAAAAGCTCGTCTTCGGTATTCTCAACCATAACGCCATCGCGTTGGACAGCTTCGCGGCAAGCGTGCATCAGCGACGTGTACTCGTCGTCCTCGAAAAGACCAGGAACTTCTCCAGATGCCAAAAGCGCATTCATACGCTCCAAGAACGCCGAACCGAGAACGTTGGACTCATCAAAGATAAAGCAGATCTTCTCACCCTCGCAGCCGCAGCGCTTCAGCACAACGCGAAGATCATCATCGAAGTTCTCGAGTGTGTAGTTGGACGTAAGCTTGATCTGGAACACCGAGATACCGTTCATCCAGCTCACAAATCGAGAAAGTACAGTTTTACCTGCGCCGCTCTCACCGACCAAGAGCAGGTGTCCAAGAGGCTGGCGGAGCACACGGTCAATACGAAGAACGTGGTCGATGACAGAATCGAACACCACCAGAGGTACGTTGAGCTCTTCTTCGTAGAAAACGCGCAGGCGCGCTTCAATGTGCTTACGCAGGCCCATCGTCGACACCTCAGTATAGTGCTTCGACAGCCACGTACTGAACAGGACTGGGTTCTGTCCACCAAATTCAATCGCTTCGAACGACGTAGCACTCTGCGGGAAGTGCATTCGCATGATCTCTTTGCAAGTGTCGAAGCACCATTTCTGCTCGTCTGGCGTGACAAGACGATCCATGAAGAGTCGAAGCGCTTCGTGGAAAACGAGCTTCACCAACGTCTCCACTTCGATCTCGTATTCCAACGGTTCAATCGCCTCATACAGCGCGCGCATCCATCGCGACAATTCACGAGGACTGTAGATGTAGTGCGGCTGGACTTCGGCAGTGAACTTGGTCTGGTTGCTGTGATACACGTCGACCATTGCATTCGTGAGAGGTTGGACGTACGACTTGAGCGACGGTGTCAGCTTCAGAAGAGCACGGTTGAAAGTGCCATAAATTTGCTTCAGCGACGGGTACGACGGGAAATCGACCAGCAAGACAGGAGCGTGACGAAGCAGACGGAGCGAAATCGGTACACGGCCAGGATCCGTTGGTGGGTTACACGCCCCCACGAACTGAATCCTCTGCAATCGTACCCAGGTGTTTTTACCACCCAGCCAGAAACCGCCTTGCTCGATCAGCTGTCTCAAGAAGGTGATTACACGCTGCGTTCCATAGCGATCCGCTTCGGGAAGATTGATTTCATCGCAGAACACAACCAACCACTTCTCTGGGGCGTTCGGCGCCAAGACCATTCCGTTCGGCGTTCGCTTGTATTCGCAGTACTGCGCGAACGTCTTTAGGATAAGTTCAGGCGACGTTCCAGACGAAAAGTTGAGACTCGCGAACTCGAACTCGGGCAAAGAGCTCAGGGTGGACGTCAAGGTCATCGTCTTACCACTGCCAGGTGGGCCGCACAAAATGAGTGGACGATGCTGCGAAAGCCATCCACGAAGCACCTCCACGTGGCGAATAGTATCGACAGTGGTCACCACGACGTCTGTTGACAACACGCGGTGGCTCTCCAAGTCTAGCTGTGGGATCGATCGAATCCACTGACGCCACTCACCGTCGTCAATGTTGACTTCGTACTCCAGAAGGCTGTTCTCAGGATTGGACATCGCAGATGACGACACTGGGAACACAATGCGATTCTCGAGTGTCTGGACAACGAAGTCACACAGCAGAACACGGTTTGCCGAATCCATCGAGCCGCCGAAGCCCCAAATGATGGAGAACACCAGCCATTTCGGAGCGAACTGGGTGATTTGCTCCACCGTCATGGGGAAATCGGAATGCGCTTCGTTGTACTCGTTGATTCGAGACAAGCCTCGTCCGAGCAGCGAGAACATCGACATCAGCAATCGGAGGTTCGTCACGTCCATGATGTGCGTCAGCGCCATCGCCTGCTCCAAGCACAATTCGATCACTGACGGCATGCCATCCCCACGAAAGATCATGTCTCGAACCAATGCGACGTAAGTGTGAGCACTCTTACGCATGGCTTCAGTTTCACTCGGCTGCAGCGAGAACGATGACACGGTTGAGATATCATCCCGGATCGTTTGCAAATAGTGCTCCACGATGTGGCGGGTCTGCACCGTGTCGGTGGAGAACCAAACCATACCGCATCGACTCACGGTTGCGAGAGTAGCATACCGGAGAGTTTCGGTTTCCATCATGATCCAGACGTTTGGCGGGATCTCGAGGCGTTCTCCCGATGGAAGAGTGAGCAAGCGGTTATCGTCAAGAACCGAGTTCAAGTTCTCTGCCCATTCAGGGTCGACGTCGCCATCGAAGATGATCCAGTGGCGCTTTTCACTTTCTCCACGAACGCTGTTCAACACTTGGCGCAAAATGTGGGTGAACACACCGTCGGTCCATTCCAAAGTGGTGTTGTCCAGGACTCCGTACAAGTGCTCTTTTGACAGAGCCTTTGGATCGATCACGTGTGCTTCGCCCTTCTTTCCGTCAAACTGCTCCAGCGCATCGAGCAAGACCCGCCAGGCCGCTGATTTACCAGTGCCGGAAGGTCCGACAAGCATCACGCCATGACGAAGTTGCATGACTTGGTACAGTTGCAAAGCCTTCTCCACCCATTGCTCGTGAGCGACCAACTTGGTTTGCTGAGCCAACTCCACAATCTTGGCGCGAAGACCGTCTTCCTGGATACGGTGAGTGTCAGTCCCTGGGAAGACTCCCTTCAGAAGAGTCTCAAACACTGGGACGTCGTGAGCAACCAACTTTGGCATGATGGTGTCACTGATCGATCCGATCAACGCCTTCGTTTCTAGCTCTTCCATGCTCGTATCAGCAGCCATGTTCTGCGAGATTTTGCGTTTGAGCTGCCCAGCACTGACAAGCACACTCTTGAGCGCACGGAGACCGAAGTCGTAGTGCGGTTGCTTGGACAACTGGTCTTCGCACAGGTTGAAGAGCAGCACCACCTTGGCTGAAATCTGCTCTGCGGTCGTGATACCTTGCGAGAAAAGCATCACCTGCGCAATCAACTCGCGATCTGGTGCGACCATCGCGATGCTGCGGAACAGCTGCTTCAAGTTGTCTGGCAGGTTCGATCGACCAGCGTAGCCTGGGTTCATAGTCACGAAAATACCCACGTCTGGATGCAGCTTCACGCTTTTGCCGAGGAGCTCAATGGTTGGGCCGCCGTTGGTGCTAGCAACAGTCAGGGCAGAGCCGTTGGATTGCTTTTGAGTCTTGATCGACGAGACACCGCTCTGGATCGCCAAAATTTGCTGCGAGACAGCCGAGAGAACGCGTTCTTCAAGACGGTTGAACTCGTCAAAGCACCCCCACGCTCCAACTTGACAAAGACCGACGAAAATTCTGCCCATCGCTTGGAAATCGAAGTGTTCGTCGCAGTTGAAAACCAGTACAAAGCGTCCAAGCTGCGAACCCAGTGCCTTGACAGACTCAGTTTTACCCGTACCAGCCGGGCCGAACGGGTTGCCGCCCATACCGAAATCCAAAGCTTGAGTCAGCGTCAGATAGCATCTCTCGGTCAAAGGAGTCGAAACGAGTTTCTCACCAACACCAAGATACTCAAATCCATAGGAGAACGAGGCATTTGACACTTTGATGCTCAGCTTCTTCAGTGGATCCGTTTCGGCAGCGTGGAAGTAGTATCGCATGTGGTACAGCCAGCGGAAATCATCGACGCTGCCAACATTGGCTTGGAGGAGTCGCTTTGTCACACTCTTTTGGTGCACGAGCTCGGTGATCAGCTGCTCGTACTTCTTACGAACGTCGTTCTTCACATCAGAGAGCACGCGCTCGCTCAAAATGCGAAGAAGACCGTCCAATTGGTTGAGCACAAGCGGTAAGTCTTGGCCGCCTGCCTTCAAAACGATCTCAACAGCTCGCGACCACTGCACTTGAGTCGCGAGGAGAATGACTTGAGCCGGATACTCGGACACCCACTTGATGTAATTCTCGATGTTATCCTCTGATGGGTATGACCGAATGGATTCATCCAGAAGCTGCGACAGTGCTTGGCGCATCTGGTCTTCGACTTTCCCCAACCAGGCGTTAATGCGAGTATCTTCTTGGGTTTTGACAGCTTGTCTGAACTTGACCACCTCGCCTTCACGAGATACCATGCCGAGAATGACGGAATTGCCGCTGTCCATTTCCAACGAAGAGATACCTGCAAACATCTTCGACAAGTGGCGCTGAATCTGCAGTGGCTCTTTGCTATTTCCGATCATCTCCAGAAGATCTTCGTCACCAACGAAGTAGAAACGAGGAAACGCGGCTCGCTGGCGCTCCAGGTACTCTCCCAAAGCGCGCTGCACATTGCCCATCATCTCTTGTTGACGTTCCAGCGAGTGAAACAAGTTGGGGATGTTGGCAACCTCCACGATCATTGGCTTGTGAGCAACTCGCTTCATTGTCGAAGTGAACTCGTTGTCGATGCTCTGGAAGCGCGCAAACTCCTTCGGCAATTGCTGCTTGATATCAGCAGATCCGAAGAAGATTCCTTCCAAGTACACCCAGCGACGCTGCACATCAATCCAGAAATCCAGAATCCCGCGAATCTTAGTCAGCTTGTCTTCCCAGCTCGTCGCTTGTTCCGCAAACACACGATAATACGGAGACTGCTTCATGCTGCTCAAACTGTTGAGGTGCTCTTCAAGCTTGGCAAACATTTCATCCCAACCTCGAATGATGCGGCATCGGTTCTGGTAGTTGACCAAGTCCAACTGGTAGTTTGACCAGTAGTCGGACACCTGGCGTAAGAACTCGTCCAACGCCATCTCACCCTGAGCAGTTCGGATGATCTGCTTCAGTTCGTTGTCGCCAGAAGATAACCCAGAGTCCCAGAAGCTACGAAGCGTAAGCTCGGTGAAAGGCGAAGTGATGCGCAGCAGGCGGAGGATCTGCTTCCAGTGGCGGTCTCGAATCGCATCTGATTTCAGCTCAGAGAGCAACGAGATCATCGACTTCTTCGCTTGAATCGAATTGGTGAAGTATTCGAATGCCTCGTATTGCTGGATGCGAGCAGGGAAACGGCGCATTTCGTCAATCAAATCTTCCAGCTGCTTGCGGATCTTGCGAGGCTGGGCTGCTGACCAAAGTGTCTCTTGCAACTCATCGACCTGAGTCCATACTTTGGAGATGCTCTTCCACACTTCGTCCAAGCCAGCAAGCTCCTCCATTGCGCGCGTCAATGGTGAGCTGCCCATGCGGTCGTCATCCATCTGCACACTTCCAACTCCAGGGATGAACGAGATGCTCAATGCCTCCAGAGCTCTACCCATCTTTTCTTGATCGGCGCGGAGCAGTTTGAAGCGAGTCTCATAAACCATCAACAGTTCGATTGCAGACTTTGGTGTCTGCCCACCCTGTAGTGGCTTCGCACTGTCCCACTCGGACACAGCTTTCGTGATCTTCTTATCCAGAGCGGTCTTTTCCTCCAGAATCTTTGCTTGGAGCTGAGGAAGCTGGCTTTCCATCGCGACACTCTTGCGGTCCAACAGCTGAACGAACGCTTCCCACTCACCTTCAACATTTGCCAGAGACGGCCAGTCAGCTGAGAACTTGAATCGCTGCTTCTTGAGCAAACGCTCTCCTTGAGAGAAGGATTCCACAGCGGATTGCCACTGGAAGCGATTCACTCGCATTTCTTGAATCAAAGTGATCGCTGCGACGACTTGAGCGGTTGCCGCCTCCAACGCATGCTGCTCCAGCAGCGTACGCTTCGTCGAAATCGTCGTGTAGAACGAGTTGATCTGGTTGCACAACAGATCGCCGAAATGCGCCAAAAACTCATTGTGCCACGCGTCATACTTCACATTCACTTGGGCTTGAACTTGTTGGTAGTTCACAACAATTGGACCGAAGCGCTTCGTGTTGAACACTGCATCGAAACTATTCCGCTCGGCCTTGATCTCCATCAAAATTTGCTGCCACTTCTCGAGATCTTCACCAACCGTGTTAATCGCAGTCTGCGCGTCCATGTCCCACAAAGCTTGGTACTGCAACCACGTCGACGCGTAATTCTGAACTTCATCGACGGTCGCATCGACAACACCGTACGCCTTGATCACGAGCTCTTGAGGAAGCTGCACCAGTGCTTCTCGGAACACCGATTCTCTTCTCTTCGCACTGGCACTCTTTCGAGACGGAGACGCTAACGATGACACAGTAGACTTTCCATACACATTCTCATACGACGAAGTTTGGATCTTCGGCAGATCGCAAACCGAGTTCATGAGTGTCTGAAGCTGAACCAACCACACACTTCGCGCGTCATCAACCGAAGGCTCCAGATACAACATTTGGTTCTTCAGCAGGATCTGATGTGTTCGCGATGACACGTTTGCCGCTTCAAGGACGCTTTGCAGCGTCTTTTCATCGTGACTCGAATCGAAGCAGGAAATCCAGCTGTGCAGCAGTACCTCGAGCTTCTTCGCCAGGATGCCACAGATCAAATTGTTCAGGTTCTTCACGTAGACGTTCAGGTTCGCATACCCCGCCAAACTCAGCTCATCCACGTGCGATTGAACCTTGGTCAACACAGCTCGGACTTCCAGTGCATTGAAGTCAGTACTGCTACGAACGCTGTCCAACAGGTAGTCGATGTCGCTGCTCTTCTGCAGCAGCTCCTCCACTTTATCGTGCAGGCGCTCAACCTTCGTCGCCAGATCTGTAACATATTCGCCAAGCCCATCGGCGTGCCAGCGCATTTCATTGCCCTTCGAAAAGGTCTTGCCAATGGTAGCTCGGACTTCACGCACATACGACGCGACCAGAGGTTCAAAAATTGGCTGCACTCTTCGGCACGAGTTCATGTACGTCTTGAGACTTGCGTCCAGCGACATGGCAAAAGGGTACTTCGATTTGGCGTCCTCTGCGATCATCTTGAGCGTAAACGGGACTCGGTAACCAAGCCACTCCAAGTTGCGCACTTCCTTGAACAATGTCACAATTTGCTGGTTGAAGGCGACCACCAGCTTCTTGCGTTCTCCTTGAGGCGTGTCTTCCGTTACAATGTTGAGAATGATATTCTTGATGTCGAAGATCGGCATGGACGCGAGCTCACTGACCCACTGGTCAAAAATCAGCTGAGGGTTCAGCTTGGCGATGAACGCTTCAGCAGCGACCTTCAGCGCCTTTCCTTCCACATGCTGCTCCCATCCGCTGCCGAGCACACTCTCAACACGTGACAAAAGCATCTTCAGCTTCCGTTCAATCTGCTTCGCCCACATGACTGCTCCAGCAATTGGAGGGATGTCACGCAGCTTGCTTGTTCGAGATGCTTCAGAGAAGGCGTAGTGAGCACGGAACTTGGCTTGCAAACTGCTCACGTCTTCCTTCACATTCTCGATAAGCTGCATCTGGAACTGCTGAACTGCATTGCGAATGCGCGGGCGAAAGAAAAGTGCGTTATACTTCGAAAAGACGCGGAACATCTCATCCGCATTCGAAGTCGCACTCAGGCGACTCGTCAGACTGCTGATGATGCGACCTTCGATGCGATCGATGCACAGCTCGTACGACCTTCGCATGTTTTTCCACGCCGTTGTTCCTTCTCCGGAGACATCGAGAGGGTCCAAGGAGCTAAGCTGCATGTATGCAGCGTTGATTTCCGTCAGGGCATCGCCAGTGACTTCACCACGAGCGTCGGCCGTTGTAGCCCCAGCGGCGCTCCCTAGGACGCGCTCAATCACTTGACGCAACTTTTCATGCTGCTCGCGAAACTCGTGGAGCTCCAGCAAACGCTCTTCGATAGCAGCATGCTCCATCTGCAGCTCGGACAGCTGTGGCGGCTTGTCACTGTTCATAGAACCTCGGCGCTTGGACAATTCCTTGGTCAAGTCGTACAATGTCGCGACTTGACGATGCCAGTTGGAGAAGAGCTCCTTGCTCGACAAAATCAGCTGCTCAAAATGCTCAAAAGGGATCTGAATGAGACTGTAGGCTCGCAGCACGCTGACAATTTGCTGGGTCAAGTCGCTCGACATGATCTCGACAAGGTGAAGCAGTCGCGACAGCTTGTATTCATCAGCCACTCGGATCTTCTTGAGGTGCGTGAACACGAGGGTGACGCCTTGATTGAGCTGGCTAATGTCAGTCGCAGACAAGATGGAATTCATCGGGAAGTCCTTCATCAGCGTCATCACACTCGCCACTCTTTGGATTGCTGGTCCAAGGCCGTGATCGGCGCTGAAGGTCACTGTCGCCAAGTATCGCTTCGCTCGCTTAAGCAACGCCAGCGTGATCTCCACTTCAGGTGAGCTCAGTTTCTCCTGAGCACCGAGCAGCGCGCGGTTGAGATCACACCAAAAGTTAATCTCTTGCATCGCCGTACCAGGCAACGGTTCACTATGGAAAACAATATGATCTATCAGACACTTTTTTCATGCAAAACACACGACCAGCGGGATAGTCAAAGCGGCTTTCGTACCTGATAAGTCTGGTCACTTTCTGGATTTCCTTGATCCATTTGTTGACTCCTCCTTGGATGTCGTTTAAGAACACAACATCGTTCACCTTGTCTTCCAAGCCGAGCGCTTCAACATCGATGAGAACGCCCTTTTCTCGCACCTATAGAGCATCCCAGCGGCAACGAACAAACTCCTAGTTAGTATATCGAAGTACAACACAAGCGCCTCTAGGAGGGGCTACAGCAATGATCACGCGTCATTACTTACCAGGTTTGCAGCGCGCTGGATCACAGGGTGGAACACCAGGTTCACTTCAGGGATCTCGATATTCTGCTGGTACTGCAACAGCGCCAGCTCGAGCTCTTTCATTCGCCTCTTGATCGCAGGGAGACCTAGAAAGTGAAGGCAAAACACGTGAGATGCACTGCTTAAACACAGCAATTCGAGTTATCCAAGCCGACGCCATTTCGTACCTCGCGCTCCTTCGTTCATGTTCGCCAACTCATGCTGCGGCTGATGGACTTTCGAGTACTCGTTCACCAAGGGACCAAAGGATTGGTGCACGTAGTTGTAGACCACCGACAGCAAGTTGCTGTGGTCATCTTCCTCCTCTTCGGTGTTCTCTCCGCTGCTCGAGCCAGTCTCCGAACTCTTGTCCGCGTCAACTGCTCTCTTTTTCCCCAACGCAAGCGTCATGACTTGAAGTTGGTGGTTGAGAGCGAAATCGCTCGTGAGCGGCGCACTCAATCGCTTGATGAAGCACACGACATCGTGACCGCGTTTCTTTCCCGCAGCATACTCGATGCCGAGGTTCACTCGGATCCGGCGCGCTGGTGCGCCATCATTGTCCCCATTGGGTTCACTGTCCACTTCCATGCGCGAACTTTCCGGCACCATAGCCCCGTTATGCGGCGACGATGGGAAGTAGTGCACTTGCAGCACCCTCGCGGCCGAGTCCGCGATGAACTGCTCCAACACGGTGGTCGACGAGGGTGCGTTGAGATCTTGGGCGAAAGCGGATCTTTCGCTCCCACCTTGGCTCATCTCTCCATTGTTGTTGCTGCTGCTTCCGTCGCTCTTGAGCTGGATCGAGATCTCGCCAAAGAGCGGCGCGCACGTCTGCTGGAGATAGCGACGGAGCGCGTCGATCGAAAGCAGGTCGATCGCTGTGGGCTGCTGTTGTTGTTGGTGTTGCTGCTGCTGCTGCTGCTGGGTTGCTCGCAGCGCGGGTGGAGGCCCGCTGCCGAGCGCCCCCACAGCCGCTTCTCCGCTCGCCATCGCGCGCTTGCGTTTCCTCCCGACGACCGCCGACGACGTTCCGCTAATCTTCGGATCTTCTTCCCTTCCTTCTTCCTCCTGGAGGGTGGCGGGCGGGCGAGCGAACGACAATTGCAGAATGGCGCGTCTTCCTCTTGTGCCCGCGCTCTCGCTCTGTGTGCTGAGAAAGACTGCGAGCGTCAGGCCAAAAGGATTCAACAAGAGGAAAGCGCGAGCTTGGGGGGGATAAAACAGTCAGGAGGTTGCCCGAAGGTCGCAGCAGCGCCTGAGTTGAGTTCAACTCGACGAACGCGCTTCTATTGAGGCAAGATTTGACTTGGATCAGTGACGGGTGGCACAAGAAAACACCTCATGTGACGCACAAGAAATTGTGGCAACGCACCAGCAGCAGGCATGCGCATGATTGACAACATGACAGATTCCGGTGGAGACACACAGACACCATACACACGCGGTTCATTACTGTATTTACAGCTCTCTTTTCACATCCTCGTCTTGCTCGTTCCACACAGCGGCTACTCGTTCGGTTTATATATACGTTGCTCAGTTTGGCGGCATTCGTCTCTCTCTCACTCTTTCTTTCTTTCGTTGGCGGCGTACTGAGGTGGCTTCTTCTTCGTCTGCTTGTTGATCAGCGATTTGTGGATGTGCGGGATGACGCCGCCGCCTGCGATCGTGGCCTTGATCAGCGAGTCTAGTTCTTCATCTCCTCGAATCGCGAGTTGCAAGTGGCGAGGCGTGATGCGCTTCACTTTCAGATCCTTCGACGCGTTGCCCGCGAGCTCCAGCACCTCGGCGGTCAAGTATTCCATGATCGCGGCGGCGTACACCGCAGCCGTCGCACCGATGCGCTGGTTGTTGGCCACGCGTCGCTTGAGGAAACGGTGGATACGTCCGACAGGGAACTGTTATGACATCAGCAGCACTTTATTAGTACATCTAACGATTACGCCACGCGTACACACAATCACGTGCATCACCCAGCCGTCTCACTACTGTTTGTTCCTCCATGTACCTGAAGTCCGGCGCGCTGCGATCGCGACTGCGGCGCCTTCTTGGACGTGACACCCTTGCCACCCTTGCCGCCCTTGCCTCCTTTGCCGCCTCCGATGATGCTCGACTGAATCATACGAACACACAAACACACACGCGCCATTCCGTTTGATTAGTGCTCCGCACAGAGCAGCCGCCGGCATTCCCCCACAACAGCGCCACCCATCGGACGACGACGCCAACGAGCACCACCACACCCACACGCACCATGTCTGCTGTTTCCTCCAAAAATCTCCAAATGGCGCTTTTTGAGTGCAATCGGTGCCAGGATTCGAAAAAACCTTAGCAACAAGCGAGGTTTAATGGCATTTTCCCACCATTTTTTTCTTGAAGAAAGGAGGAGCCGATTATTTGAAAATGATCGTACAGTTCTTTTACAGAACCATCCGCACAGAATGCATCCTAGCAACTTAGGAAATGTATCAAATGATGCAGGCTAACAGCAAATAGTTGATGGCTCGTAGCCTTCAATATCAGATAATTTGGATTATACTGGTTCCTACAGGTGCATTTATTTATTCGACTGTAAAATGTAAAGAACGTTTTTGTGTGAACTGTACCGTAGGCTCAATACAAAGCGAAGAAGCGTCCAGGATACCTACCATCCCTTCAAAGCGACGAGCGAAGCGACGGCCAAGCAGTCAAGGCGGTGCGAAGAAGACCGCTCACGAGAGCCCGCCCACTGCGCTTTCATCACTCTTCTCGCCCACTCGATAAGCATGAGCACGCTGCGCTCGGCCGCGCGCTCGTGGGTCACGGTGCCCTGCGAGAACCCGTCGGCGGCACCGTGCCAGCGGTCGCTACACGTGTGCGCCATCCGCAAGGACTCGCTCTACATCTTTGGAGGTACGCCGGGCGACAATACGATGCATATACTCGCTCTCAACGCACGCTTTGATGGTTGGATGTGAATGAACACATAACTCACGAGTGCAAACCTTTTTCGACGCTGGTACAGGCTACGACGGCTCGAACCGCGTGAACGACTTCTACGAGTTCAACTTCAACCGGCGCCTGTGGTCGGTCGTGGCCGCGAGCGGACCGCCACCGAGCCCGCGCGATCGCCACGTCGCTGTCGTCTACAAGGACTCGTTCTACGTGTTCGCGGGCTTTGACGGCAGCTCGCGCGTGAATGACTTCATCGAGTACAACTTTCGTACGTTTCTGCTTGTCCTATTCACGAGGTGTTCGTCCGTGAGTGAGGTGATGTGGTGTATGTAGTGTGGCTTGATGGCTGACCAAGCGAGCGATCTGTATTGTGTTGTTCTCTTATAGTGTCGCAGAAATGGAGCAACGTGACCGTCATCGCGGGCATGCCGCCGACGCCTCGCCACAGCCACGCCGCTGTCGTGTACGGTGCGTGCTTAAGCGTCTGCTTGCTGCAACTGCTTGCTTGTTGCCTCTAACTCTGTGATTTGATTATTTGCATGCGTGACTATTCAGACAAATCGATGTACTGCTTTGGCGGGTACGATGGCAGCTATCGCAACGATTTTCACGAGTTCAATTTCGGTGCGTCGGCGTATCTTTCAGATATTGAACAGCCGTCTGTTGGCTCTGATGCTTGTGGCAGTTCGCTCGTTGCTAATATGTGTTGTTGTACTGCTGTACTATGCGCACACAGAAACTGGAACGTGGACGCTTGTGGCAGCAACGGGACGGGTGCCGCGACCGAGGTGTGTTTCACGCTATTCTGTGAGGTCTGCTGAACAAGCAGCTCTGGCACGGCTTGCTCACGAGTGAAACTGCAATTTGCTGTGCCTCCTGTAGATATCGTTCTTCGCTGGTGGTGCACAAAAACAGCTGTGTGCTGTTTGGAGGCCACGACGGATCGAGACATCTCAACGACGTGCACATTTTCGACTTCGGTACGAGAGCCAACGAAGACTGTCTGTGTGCGACAGTGTTTGAGCTTGGCTTTATTGACTTTGGTTGTGATGCGTTACTGTTCTCTAGGCCTTCGCTCGTGGTCGTCACTGGTGACTGAAGGGGCTGCTCCGATCCCACGCGATAGCCATGTCGCAGTGATCCATTCCAACTCGATGTACATCTTCGGCGGGAGTACCGGTAGTGCAATGAACGACTTTTACGAGCTCAACCTGGGTACGGCCTCTCCCTAGTTCTCTCATTACGCTGGGCGTTCGGGATGATACTGACCTACGTGTTATCGTATTTTCCTTTCTTCTAGAGACGAATGTGTGGCAGCTGATTCAGTTCAACGGCCAGCCGCCCGGACAGCGCTTTTGCCACGTTGGCAGCGTCTACGACTCGGGTCTGATCATCTTTGGCGGCTACGACGGAAGCAGTCGCCTCAACGATTTCAAGCAGTTTCGCTTTGGAGACGAAGAGTTTGAGTTGGACATCCCAGAGAGCACGCTGATCAGCGATCTGCGCGCGCTGGTGAACAGCGAAGTGATGAGCGACATCACTTTTGTCGGTAGGCTACGCGTCCGTTGAACTGGGTGGTTCACTTGGCACGCAACATATTCATGTTTCCACGTGTCTACTCTTGCTGTTTGCAGTCGAAGGCATCCCGATTTACGCGCACAAGATCCTGTGCATGCGCTGCAACTATTTCAAGGCGATGTTGACTGGCGAGGTGCGTAGATTGTTCTTAAATTCTAGGTTTGTGTCGAATCGATTTTTCTAATGTCTCTGTGTTTGCTGGCACCACGAACCCACTAACTAGATGCTGGAGAGTCGTGCGCGCGAGGTCGAGATCACGGACGTCCGCCGTCCGATCTTTCTGTCCTTCCTCGAGTATCTGTACAGCGACTTCTTGGACGTGTCGGTCGACGTGGCAATGGAGCTGTTCGTCGCAGCAGATCGGGTACAAAAGAAGCTGACGCTATGGTGGATGCCTCCTCTAGGGTGGTACCGCCATTCTCCTCATGTTGTCGATCCAACTAACGTGGTTGCCTATTGAATTTGTGTGTATGTGTACATGTAGTATGGCGTCGATCGATTGAAGCGCATCTGCGAGAGCCGCATGCTCGGGTCGCTGTGCATCGAGAACGCGGCGACGATCCTCCATGCGGCAGATCTCCACAACGCCGCGGTGCTGCGCGACCAATGCATCGCGTTCATGCTCAACAACTTTGACGCCGTGACGAAGACCAACTCGTTTGAAGAAATGGGGCGAACGAACGTAGAGCTCGTGTTTGAGCTGCTTAAGCGGCGCTGAGCGAACGCGCGCGGTTCGAGCCCATTTTACATGAGATCGTCAACGGGATGTGCCAACTATCTACCAGCCTGTTTGCTTACCAACACTGCCTATGCTACACCTCTGTCTAAATTAATGTGCAAAAGATCTTGAGTGCTTCGTGATATCCCACCGTGAATCGTTTTGAGTCAGGTCATCAGAAGGACTCCTGTCGCAGCGGACGACTGTTTCTTCACGAGCACGAGCGCGATGTGGCCGGCGCTAGGCTCGCAGAGCTCGACCTCGTACTGCGCGAGCCCCTTCGCGGACGTGAGTTGCGTCCAGAGCCGCTCACCACGCACCGCGG
>JAADVN010000505.1:0-17186 GCA_023335535.1 Globisporangium spinosum | reverse complement strand
GATCATTGGTGAAGGTAAACCTGAGAACCAAAACCACGCGATCATCTTCTCTCGCGGTGAGCTGCTGCAGTGTATCGATATGAACCAGGATGGTTACCTCGAAGAGTGCTTGAAGATGCCAAATCTGCTGTCCACGATGGATAGACACACCGCGAAATGTCCTCTCACGATTATCGGTTTCCGCGAGCACGTGTTCACTGGCGGTGTGTCGAACCTTGCGAGTTTCATGTCAATCCAAGAACTGTCGTTCGTGTCACTTGGTCAACGCATGCTCGCCATCAACCACGTCCGTCAGCACTATGGTCACCCTGATATCTTCGACAAGCTGTTTGCCATGGGCACAGGAGGTACTGCGAAGGCTTCGAAGGGCATCAACCTTTCTGAAGATATTTTCGCTGGTTTCAACACGACGCTTCGTGGCGGTCATGTGTCCCACGAAGAATTCATCCAAGTGGGTAAGGGTCGTGATGTCGGTATGCAACAGCTGGCGCTTTTCGAGGCGAAGCTGTCGTCTGGTGCCGGCGAGTGTGTGATCTCTCGCGATGCGATGCGCATGGCGTCTCGTCTGGACTTCTTCCGTCTGCACTCGTGGTTCTACGGTAACTTGGGCTGGTACTTCACGCAGACGATGACCGTGGTGGGTGTGTACTTCTTCATTTACGGCAAGGTGTACATGGCGCTGAGTGGCATGGACAGCTACTTCTTGAGCCACGGTGGTCTCGGAATCGGCGGCACGTTGAACACGTCGTGGGCGTTCCAGTTCGGTTTCTTGCTGGTGGTTCCTGTGATTGCCGTCGTCGGTGTGGAGCAGGGGTTCCGACACGGTATCACCTATTTGCTGTGGAACTGTTTGACCCTCGGTCCAATCTTCTTCACGTTCCAGATGGGTACGCGTATGAACTACTTCGATCGCACGCTGATCCACGGTGGCGCCAAGTATCGCGCTACGGGTCGTGGTTTCACGATCAAGCACGAGAAGTTTGCCGAGCTCTTCCGCTTCTACGCCTTCAGCCACTTCTACCGCGGCGTGGAGTTGTTTTTCTTGCTGCTGCTCTTCGCTTGGTACGGAACCTTCTCGTGGTGCAACTGCTCGTGGAAGACCGAGGCGGGCTTTTATAACAACATCCAGCCTACTGACCTGGAATGGAAGAAGCGCTGTTACGCGAACCACTACCAGCTTTGTGTGCTTCCGACGAACCAGAACTACGGCATCATGTCGTTTTCGCTGTGGATCATCGCAGCGACGTGGATGTGGGCTCCGTTCTTCTTCAACCCAAGTGGCTTGGACTGGGACAAGATCATCGAGGACTACAATGACTGGCAGAACTGGCTCCGAACGACTAACGACTCAGCAGAGAGTTGGTTTGGCTGGTGGTCGAACGAGCTGGAGTACCTCGAGCACTCGACGGGTGGCGCTCGCTTCGTAACGATCGTCCGCAAGTCGCGTTTCCTGGCGATCGCCGTGGGCATGTACTTGCAGCTCGCGTACAAGGCATACTTTGAAGGCCGCAATCTGGTGATCACGAAGGACGACAACATGAAGACGTACGTTCTCTCTGGCGCGATCGTGGCGTTCTTCCTGCTGATGTTCTGCTGCGGGTACATCGCGAGTCGCGTGACGAAGAAGATGTCGATGAAGCAGCGCAAGTTGCGCAAGATGAAGTTTGTGATCGCGTGCTTCTGCATGCTGATCGCTATGCTCAGTCTGACGATCCTGACGATCGTGAACCTGTTCGAGTTCATCGTGCTAATGCTCGTAGCGGTCTACTGGTTCATGCAGATGTGCATCATGCGCCTGCAGTACCACCACATCGTGGTGCGTGCGCTGGCGCGAGCGTACGACCGCGCGGTCGGGTGGATCGTGTTCGGCCCGATCATGTTCGTGTCCATGTTCCTGCCGTTCATCTCGTCGTTCCAGCAGCGGGTCATGTTCAACAACGCGTTCACGTCTGGGCTGGAAGTGTCGAAGCTGTTCGCGCACGACGTGGCACCCACGCAGGTCGTCAAGGTGAAGCGGGTGTCGAAGAAGAAGAAACGCGATGACTAAGTGGAGGGCTGGTTCTCTCCCTGCTAGTACGTTGACGAACTCGCTGCTTTGTACCTAGCTACTTTAGATTTGAACTCCTCACAATTTTATTTGGAAGACAAAAGCGATAAAAAGAAATCAAGTTGTTTTGCATTTTGCTTGCGTTTGTTTTATGTTGTTCATCTCTGTCTGCCTTGATGATGTTGATAGGTATCCCTCGGTGTATTTACAATAACTGTGTCCGTTGAAAAGAATTTGGTGCTGGTTAACAGCGAGTTCATAATGAAAGGTGATGGATGGTAGGGGTGCGAGGTGCATGTGTTACCCCATTTGCGTCAGGTTGGGCGTCGAGACCACGTGGCGCATCCCGAGCGGCTCCAGCGGATTCCGGTCGATCGAGAGCGGCGGCGCGGCAGCGTTCCCGCCACCACCCGTGAACGCGAGTCCGAGGAACCCGCTCTTCTTCCGTTGTCGCTCGCTCTCGTCCGGCGACGCCGCCGCGGCTGCTGCGGTCGGACTGCTGGTGTTCCGACTGCGAGTGATCATCTGCGGAGTCGACGCCTTCGTGGAGAGCATGGACGGCAGCTTCGCGGCAGAGCTCGCGGGCGACGTAGGGGGGATCTGACGGCCCGTGGGTAAAGCTCCCTCGACGTTCACACGCGGAGGTGACGCCATCTTGAGGTTGTGCAGAATCTCGCTGAACTTGCGCGTGTCTGGCTGGAACTTCTTCAGATCCAAGTTTCGCTGCGCTGCTGACGAGCCGCCGTTGTGTTTTGGAGGAGATGCGCTCGGGCGAGCGGGGCTTCTCGACAGAGGATCCCCTTTGCCCTGGAAGGTCGTGTTCTTCGATGCGCGCGTTGTGCCCGACGGAATCGTCTTTCCGGCTTGACTTTGTTCGCTTGTAGTCGACTGATTGCGACTCGGGCTCCCACCGCTGCTTTTGCCATCTGCCGGCGAGTGCTGGTCGTGTCGAAATTCCTCGTGCAGACGCTCAATCTCGCTCAGCGAGGACGAAATCGTGTTGCTTCGGCGTCGGATGCTCTGGTTTTCCTCCTTCACGACTCGGTTGCGTCCTTCACTCTTGATCGCCGCTTGCTGAGTCGACGACCCGTTGTCTGCTGCCCCTTCAGCGGCAGACGCCGCTACTGCTGCTTGCATGCACGACAAATCAAACTCATTCGCGTCGACCTCGTTGTCGATTTCGATCGCCATTGCATTTGCTGGATCGATTCTTCTCGCGGAATGCGAAGCAAGACCCAGAATCGCTTCGTCGATCGCACGCATCCACTGTTCTTGGCGCCCCCACGTGTCGCACAGCACGATGAAGTTCTTGTACCCCTTGGTCGAGAACTGGATGCCATGCGCGCCACTTCCCGGTCCTTCCGTGATTCCAAAGCTGTACCACTTCCGAGCAGACGTTGGGATCACCCACTTCATCCGGTTTGTCCAATTCGCGCTCTGCAGGGTATCGCAGTACCACAACTTGTCGCACTTGAGGCAAAGCCCAACGTACGTGATCGTGAACGTGAGTGCGTGGAAGGGCATCGGCACCGGGAACTGGATAAACGAGCTGACTCGCGTAGGCTCGGGGATCGGAATGTGGTCGTGGATTTTGTCTTTCTTGTACAGGAAGCCCGTGATGAAATCGTCCGTGTAGTTGACTTTGCAGTAATGGTTGGCTCCACCCGAGAAGATCGTCTCGAGATAGCCAGAGAAGCGCACATCCGTGTTGGCAAACGTGCTCGTGACATACTCGACTGCGTGCTCCTTGAGCTTCAAGCAGCCGTCGCACAGTGGCGCGTTACGCTGTCCCAGTGGTTGCATCTCGAGCAGGTTCTGATCCGCCAGAGTGGACTCGAACTTTCTCCATTTCTCATGCTGGTTTGTGTACTGGCGCACCACTTCTTGGCAGGAAATCTTGATCGAGCTGTTCTTGAAATTCGGCGTGCTAGTATACACATAACAGAAGAGAAGCACAGTTAGTTTCATCACCACTGAGAGCAAGAATGCAGGTGCTGGGCTGATACGTACTTGGTGAGCGTGAAAATGCTGTTCGCGATCGTCGTCATGTGCCCTTTGTACTGGACATGCGCTTCGTACGAACGGATCACGAAGTCGAGGATGCTGGCGCGCTCAATAAATAGCCCGTTGAGGAGAGGACAGGAGGGGAGCCGCTTCTGATCTGGGTCCAGCAGAACAAAGCGAATCACGTCAGTGAGCTCGTGGTGCAGTAAACTGTTGTTTGGGTGCGATCCATAGCACGCAAGGAAGCTCGGCATCAGCCCAAACTGGGCGAGCAAATCGTCGACTTTGCCACTTTGAAGAAATACGCATCGCTTCAAGAACGTGATGATGTAGAGAAGTGCCGAGCCAGTCGCCTTCACGGCAGTGATCTTGTTCCTTTCGTGGGCATTCGTCATACCACGTAGAGCTGCGACGTCCGCCATCACAATCGCTCGACACAGTCTCACGAATTTCTCCACTCGAGGGATCAACGCCGTCAGCAATGAGACATGCATGTCTTTCAGCAACGAGTCGATTCCGGTAAGGTCCCGTTTTCGCTTGTGGTACCCCAGGGTGCTCATGATCATCATCACAATAGAAAGCGCCCCGCCTTCATGGATGATAAGCGACTTGCACTCTTGAGTCGTTTGCCGATAAATTTCGGAAAATCCGAGATCGATCATCGTTCCGAACGAGAAGTCGGGTGAATGCAGCAGGAACAGCAGCAGAGACTTCAGCAACTCGTTGTGCTGGTTCGGGAAGTACTGGTCAGTGATCAACGGCAACGAATGATCCGTGTTCTCCACAAATGTTGCGACATTGCTCATCACGTACACCGACGGCGGATAGATGATGTAGTTGACCAACGAGCAGATGTTCTCGATCGAATCGCGCTGATATGCTGTGCCGACTCCCCAGCTGAGCGTGCGCTGCCACGAGTACAATCGAGCAAACATGCACTCGAAAATACCGCTTTGACGGACGTTCTTCTGACCACTTTCGGTCAAATCCGAGTACAGCAACCACACCAGCGTATCGCGAATCGAGTCGAGCCCGATGTGGCACACGAGCCATGGGACGACGAATTTGCCTTCATTCGCCAGGAATTGACACAGCAGTCCGCCAACTTGCTCGTTCAGGATGTAATGGTTCAGCACTTTGCAGAAAAGCACTAGCAACACATCGTCCAGCTGATCTGAGGTGCAGACAAAGTTGAACAACACCTTGAAGTAGCCGGACGAGCGTTCAAGATCAAGCTCGTCTGATAGCGACGAAATCGACCACCCGACGCCACCAGGATGGTAGTTCTTCTGGAAAATCTTTCGCGTGTACCACAGAGAGATTTCGCAACAGAAGTGCTGGATCTTGTACTTTCCGTACGATGGGTCGTCGGATTTCGGATCCGCCGTGGGAGAAACTGGAAGCGTTAACAGTCGGAACACCTCATAAATAATGCGAGGCTGCTCGAGCCACGCACTCGATTTGATGTCTCGAGTGATCTCCCGCTTCAAAACGTCGACGGAAATCTCGTTCTCGTTTGCCACAGTCAAAAGTTCTTGAAGGGTCGAGTTGGGCCTTCCGACTGTCTCTTCGATCTGTCTGCGATGATCTTTCACAGATTCCTAAGAGCAAGCAACAAAAATCGCCAATGAGCTTCTTTGCTGGATGGTTGTAGTCAGAGCGCAAGAGATAAAACACATACACTTTCTGCCTGCTCTCGCAAGAAATCCTCGATATCGGTGAACCCAGACACCCGCGCGAGACTCTCCGCCGTGTTGCCTTCTCGCTGGTTCGAAGCAACAATGCAATTGTTGTCATTGTACAGTCAAGTGAGGATTAGAAAAATCGCCCAATGAAGAACGTACATCTTTCGACGTGAGGTTTGCTCCTGCATTCACAAGGAGTTTCACGCAGCCGACATTTCCGGCTCGAGCTGCTTCCATCAATGCGGTCGTCGAATTTGGCTGTCAAACGGCAAAAAAAAGAGAAGCACAATGGACTGATCAGTGGGCATTCAACATCTAGCGCAGGATTCTAGCAGAGTTGAATAAACTCTTACGCTTTGAATGTCGAGAGCTGCACCAGCGTCCAGCAAAATGGATACACACTCATCCATTCCTCCTCGCGCGGCGATGTGGAGAGCTGTTGTACCTCGGTTCTAAAGCAAACAAGCAAATGAAATGAGTACTCCTGGTCAATGTTTCCGGTTGCACCACCTAAATGATGTGTGAATGTTGAAGAACGTACTCTGTTTCTTGACAAATTGATTCGCGCTCCCTTTCGAATGAGAAGTCTCAGGCACGCGACTCTCCCATCACGCGCTGCAATCATCAACGCTGTCATTCCGTGCACCTAACAGGGAACACACAGGAAGGGCATGTCAGTATTGCACCATCAACAGAAAATGCTCTTTACCCACTGGTTAACTGAGTACTCACATCTTCCAGATCAAGGGTCGCTCCAAACATCAGCAATGCGCGCGCCGCCTCGACGTTTCCCACCGAGCACGCCATCATCAACGCCGAAGTCCCATTTGGCTACATAAATACACGTTCAAATGAGATTTCGTCAGCAAACAGCAAAACAACCTCACACTTCCCAGCAGGATGAACGCACCTTTTGAGCATCAAGCGAGACTCCGAAGCCATGCAGTAGCTCAAGGCAATCCACATGTCCATTCTCAGCAGCATCACAAAGCGCCACAGCTTTCGGGATTTTCTGCATTGGCATACGCATGGACACACACACACACATACACACACAGAAAGAATGTCAGTACCACAATCAGAATTGTTACAGCGTCCGTTGCATCATGCATCACGAGCCTACCTCCATTACAGTCCCGCTTGTATCCGAGTACAGCAGATGCTTGAGCAACTCGACTTCTCCTGCGCGCGCTGCTGTCGCGACAGCGAAGTAGACGTCGTCCGGCACCATGTGCTTGATCGCCTGCTCGCCCGAGAGGATCTCGATCGTGAGTCGCGACGGTTTGTCAATGACGAGCTGGTCTGCGTGGAACTTGGAGAGCAGCACGATCGGGATCGGCACGGACTGACGCCCGGACGAGTGGAAGCCGTCAAAGAGCGATTGCATCTCGGTCTTGTTGTCGACTCGCTCAATAAACACGATGCCGACCGCACCGGCTGCGAGCACGCGGCGCACAATGTCGGGGAAGTGCACGCGGCCGCCGCGCTCGACGATCGCGATGTTGCCCACGAGCTCGCTCTTGTTCACGATCACCGAGTCGGCCTTGGCGGGCTTTGTGAACACCGCCTGCCCGGTCACGACGCGCGCCACTTTGTCGTACTTGAAGCTCGACGGCTCGGCGAAATGGTAGCTGGCGGCGGCGGTGTTGCTACCGATCGCCGTCGCAATCACCGAGTGCAGCTCTGCAGCTGCCACCACGGGTGAGGGCGATGGCGAGTGCGCGCTCCGGTCGCTCGAGACGCTAAGGCGATCGCCGCCCACGCGCGGAGACGGCGCCGCCGAGCCAGCGCCGCCTGTGCCACTGGACGGTCGCCACGCGACGAACGGCACGCCGTCGCACCTGGCGCCGTGCGCCGCCGTCGAGTTCTCGTTGCCCATGTGGAGGAGAGCGCACTCGGTTCAACTCAGGTGCTGCTTGTCCTGTTGACTGTTTTTTGTGTGTGTTGCGCGCGACAGGGGGAGCGAGCGAAGCAAGTTGAACGCTGGCGGAAAATGCGGAATGCAAAAGCAAGCAAGCAAAGCAAAGCAAGCGGCGGGAAGGAAGGGCGGGCGGATCCACTTGGCTACTGTATGGAGGATCGCTGTGGGCGTTTTGGTTGAGCTTTTTGGGCTTTTTGGGCAAAAAAGTAAGAGTGAATGTTTTGTGTGGTTTGGTGTGCGCGTAAAGTTGCAGAAGGGTTGCTGACAGATTATGGGGATTTGAAGTTGCCTTGGTGGTGACGACTTTTGTTGCGTGGTGACTGGGGACGTAACGAGCGAGCAAGGGCTGTGGACATGGCGATTGCATTCGCGCAGCGCTGGGGGTGAATAGGATACATACATCTCCCACTGTTGAAATTGCTGTCCGCAGTAGGACATGGCGGCAAACATTTCGTTGGTGATTCCTGGACCCATCATGTTTTGCTGGTGGATTTATTTGCACCAGAATTGTCCATCCTGGTACATTGATAGTGTGTGTGAGTGTGAGTGTGTATTTGTCCATTTTAGTGGAAATGTGTGGACAACATATCCACTACACGAACAGCGCGTCTGAACTGAAGTGAAGCCATGGACTTTGACAGTCAAGCACTCATCATCTATCGCCGGCCGACTCCACGGCAATTCTCGCTAAACACTTGATCCCATTTCAACACGACTCTTGGATTGCAATGTTCAATGTTCCTTATCGACAAAACTAAAGTTGAGCTTGATCTAAATGCCCGCAGTTACAAATCGAGAGAGACATAACTTGGGCATGTGCTCGCTCATGTGTGCCCATGATATGGAGGGTGTCCACCTCCAGCTCCAGACCCCCGCGATCGCTGGTGATGATGACGATGCAGGTGGCCGCCGTGTCTTGAGGATGAACTGCTCGGGTTCTCACTGTTGGTGCGAGTTGGGGTCCCTCCTCCATCGGAGCGCGCACCCGACCCCGATGGAGAGCGGTGCAAATGCGGGCGTCGATGCGAAGGTCTACTCTGGTTGCGTCCGCGATCTGGGTGCGGCTGGGGTCGGATCCCGTTCGGTCCTCGGCACGAGTCTGTGGCAACAAATTGCTCCCACATGATCTTGAGCTCGCGCAGCAGCGCAATACATTGCTCTCTCGCTCGCTCTAACGTCTGCCAATGCAGAAAAACAGCAAATCACACAGAAATGGTCAGCCACCCTGTTAGTCTTTTTACGCTGATGCGTAAAAACTTCAAAATTGCTGAGGATTTGCATACCTGCTCCGTGGGGCCAGTGAGTTGAAGGTAGGCGTCTTTTCTCGATATATCGTTGGGCCACGGACCGACGTATCGAACCTGGCAGTTTGCAATCGCTTCGATTTTCTTCATGTGTACGCCTCGCTCACCCAAAAGCTTCCCAGGAAAGTTGAATTTGCGCGACCCCAGCGCTTCAGGGTCGACAACATCGAGTACGTTGACTCGAGACTCCAGCTTCTTCGCAGCAAGATCGTCGCCAGAACTATGGTCGTTCAAGGTGCCCTCGGCGGAAGCAAACCCCATTCTTTTCATCTGCCGCCCTTGTTCTTCTAATCGCTTGCCTTCGTCTTCTTTCCCCTGAAGCCGCAGACACTTTCCAATTTGTTCTACATCGACAAGCAATAATTTTGATTAGAATAGAGAATGAATGGGACGGGAGCTGGGGAATAACAGTCCCGAAAAGGACTCAGATGTGTCTTTCCTTACCTGTACAGTAACCAACTTCTCTGGAACCGGGGAATAGCTTGTGTCGAATCTCTTGCGCCTTTTCGTACGCAGCGATGGCTTCTCCGTACCGCTCCTGCGTGTGATCCACCGATGGTTGGCAACAAGCGGTTAGTATTAAGCATTAAGAGGCAGAGGACGACACACATACTCATTTTACGAACCTGATCACGATAGACTCGAGCCAAGTTGATGAAGATTCGAGCCGCTCGTGGACTGATGTCGTTAAAGTACCGGTCCGTGATTTTCAGTGCTTCCTTGATATGCTCTTCTGCACCACCCCAGTCCTTCTACACTCCACATAAACCATTTCCACGTTGTCGGATCAAGAAATATGAAAACAAAATAATACTCAACAACGCACGCCCACGAACCGTGATGCGCTTGAAGTTGCCAATGTTGTTCAAGGTAGCGGCAGTTTCGAAGCTCGCATTTCCAAGGGTGCTGCGACGAATAGACAGTGCTCGATCGTAGAGCTTAATGATCTCGTCTCGTCGACCTTGATTGTGAGGAGAACTGCCGCAATAAGTAGAGAAACAAAGCTGATTAGTAAGAGCCATGGAAACACACAGTCCCGCATACGCCGCTGCAGCTACGTACTTGATCTTGCGCGCGTCCAATTGATTCGACAGGAAAAGCGCAACGTTGTTCAGAGATTGGGCGACTTGTGGATGATCTTTTCCCAACGTCTTCTCTCGGATATTGAGCGATCGGCGATACATCCCTTCAATGTCCGGCTGCTCGTCTTCTAACTCTCCCTTTCCTTCAGAATGTGCCGCGCTGTCGCTGCTTGCACTGGATCCTCGGTCGCTTCCAAGCGAACGCCCGCGAGTCCAGCCGTCTGCATGGTTTTCGTGTCCGTCCTCTGAGCCGTCCACACTTCTTGTGCTGCTGTTATCCGAAGGCTTCTTCTTTCTTGTGTTGGGGCCGCAATTCTTGTAAAAATTGGCAAGATTGTTCAAACTCGTTGCGTACTCTGGATGATTCTCGCCCAGCACTCGTGCGCGCATCATCAAGCTTCCCTTCAGTAGCTTTTCGGCATGTTGGAGCAGCCAAATGTTGTACGTTTGATACCCTCTGTGGTTACTCAAACAGATCCCGAGTTGGTTCAGCACTTCAGCAAGCTGCGGGTGCTCCGACCAGCCCAGCACTTCTCGTTGTAGCCGCAACGACTCTAAATAATAGTATTCGCCCGCAATCCAGTCCGCGACGTCGCAACTTGCGTATCCTAGATCGGTTAGAAGCAGAGCTTCCAGTGCGACGAGCTCGCGAATCCCAATACAGAGGCAACCATTCGTAATCGGCTCGGCGGGTTGTGGATCTTCAAACGACGGTAGCTTATCCAGTATCCAAAGCTCTCGATCGTGCTTCGCTTCGTCAACATCCCACAGCAAACTACTCGGATCGTTCTCACTGTTTCCGCATGTACAGTTCAGCGATCTTGTCTCGCGAGACAGTTGTAGGCAGGACGACATCACTTGTATCCGTCTTCGAGGATCCACACGAGCGCGGAAGATGAAGCGACTGCGAACCACCAAGTTGCTGTACAGGAGTGCGTCAACGATCGACGAGTCTTTCACTGTTTTGCCGCTCACAGCGCGCTGAATCTTCTCTCTTCGCATTGCGCCTGCATCCTCGCAACTGTCCAGTTCATCTTCTTCACCGTCTGCAAGCTCTTCTCGAGTCTGCCGTTTCGCTTCCCGTACTTGTTCGATGCTTTGAACAGTGAGCTCGTGCGCAAGTCGCATTGCAGACTCGATATTCGGACGCTCCTTATCGAACAAATCGAGCCGCCCGTCGAACCGATATGCATGAGATGCTTTGGCAACAACCATGCAGTAATAGCGGACAAAGCGCCGTTTCCATGTGAGTTGCAGCTCTCTCCCCAGCGGACACGAGGATGGAGATTCAATCGTCGATGACACGGAGACAAATGATGTCGGGACAGTCCGCTTCGATTCTTCTTCGAGGATTTCGTCGCCCATTCGGATGGCTTCGTCTTCGGCAAAGAGCTGAACCAAGTTGTGCATGCGATACCGACTGGCTCGAGAGTCGAACTCCACCAGCGACCATTGATGAAGGCTTGCAAGGGCAACTTTCGCAGAGGGTACTGCACAAAAAACAGCAACAAAAGCGCGTACAAAGTTACCAAGAGTTAGAACAGTTGGCATGAGAAGAGAGAGAGAGCAAACGGGTTCTCACCTTTGACGCTCCGAGCTTTGATTTCCTCTGTGCTTTCCAAGTCCAGAAGATCGTAGCTGTCGTTGGTCATTGCGCCGTCGTTTTCGAAACTAAACTCGTCCATGTTGGATAACTGGGACCCCAGGCTTTGAACCGACGAAACATCATCGTCCTGGGATCTATTGCGGCTGTTCGCGTATGCGTATCCTGGAAAATACGACGACGATCCGATGGTGGTAGAGGACGGCGCGAGAGACCGAGGGGTTCCCTTGATTCCAGACGACAGGCTCGAAAGCACCGCCTCGGCGGCTTCGACTTCGAAACTTCCTCGGAAGAACCCAAGCGCCATAAATGCCAGACGAAGAGGTTCGTCTAAATGGCAGAACGATGACCGGATACAACGGTCGACACATTCTTTGTGGCCAACTTGGTTCAGTTCTCGAATGTTTTCGAATCTCCTTTCATCCCGCTACGATTCAAGCAAGCACGATACGCTCCATTATTCAAACGCCTTTGCATCCACATACAAATAAGAACATGCGCCTCATACCTCCAAATACTCGATCATTTGCTCCGGAGTGACAGTCGTTCTCGCATTTGCAAGCGCTCGACCTACGACACGGATGGCTAGAGGGAGACACCCACAAATTTTTGCCAGCCGCTCTGCTAGTTTACTTGAGCAATTCGGTGCAACCAGACACAGCAACTCCGTCTGCATCATAGAATAGACAACAACAAAACATGAGTAAATCCATTCTGCATCAACAGATTTCGCACTAAGAGACTCACCGCAGTGCGAAGGGGTAATTCCGAAATGGAGAGCGAGTACGCTGTGACATTGGGGATGTGTGGGATACGTCTCGAAGCTAGCAGCAAACGAGTATTGGGTGCTGTTGAGATGAGTCGACCAAGTAAGTCTTGCGACTTGTGCTCGTCTTCGTCGAGCAACTCCTCAACTTTGTCCAGAACAAGTAGGCATCGCTTGGATCTGTGTAGAAAAAGCAATACGTGCAGAAATAATCAGGAATTCAGTGTCAAGCATTTTCCGTTGCACTGATATGGAAGAAGATGTAAACAATAGACGCACCCGAGTTCAGCAAAGACTTCTTCATCCGTGTCTGCCGCGGGCATCCCAATACTCTGCGCGATTGCATATCGCACTGTTGACAGCTTCTGTCCTTCCAGATCCACGTAAAATACACCGTCGGGAAACATTCGTCGACTGTGCACAAAGTGCGCGACAGAAATCACCAGCGAGCTCTTTCCGATTCCTGGAGCTCCGAGACACGCAGTGACGGAATTCTCCGAAAGTGATTTGACCATCAAGTACGTTTCAGAGTTGCGGCCGATAAACTGATACCACAAAAACGTTTGATTAGTCAAGCGTCATCGGTACAAACCGTATCTAATCAAGAGAAAGACGGGGAGTCGTACCTGCCCATGCATCGACGGGATTGACGACTTGTACTTTGGGGTATGATCCAGCAGCTCCCCGTACGGGATGTCATCGAAGAGTACCACATCATGCGCATCTGGATGTCCGTCCCCACCAAGCAGCAAGAATTTGCTCGACTCGTCATGCGGAAATGTCAGCGCATGATCTTTGCAGCAGCACTGGTTTGGGTTGTGATGCGAGTGGCGAGAGCCCGCCAGCATCCAAGGACAATTGGGTTCGTGGATGTGCCTAAATTTGAGCAAAATAAACACACAAATGAGAACGAGTTCGCGCCAAAAATCGTGGCACAGCTGCTGAGCAGCTGCTCTGCTTTGTGTGTACGTACGCGCAACAGCACGCGGCTCTTTTTTGCGTTGGTAGTGCTCGCACAGCAGACTTTGCGATCTCGAAAGCTGTGCTCACACTGTGACCTGAAAATAAAGATAAATAGAAATGCTTGGCGAACATGGTCGCCGACGCGTCCACAACAAGGGAGTCGGAGTGGACCTGGACGCACAAAGGCAATTATGTCAGCCGTACATCATATACAGATCAGTTGTGTCTTCACTCTCCACAGCGAGTAGCGATAAATTATTGTTTTACATACCGCAACTACATGGGGGATGCCGGCGTTGAGGAAGACCGAGGCAACTTTCTCGCTGTGGCAGGAATTGACGAACACCAGTTCGACATGCTGGTTAATAGCGCCGGCACTGCCGCTCGTACTTTGACCGGCAGTACTCGACATTCGTCGAGTATCTGTGCGGGCGGCACCCGAGAACGTAAGCTGACGCAGCAGATCAGGCGTGATCATGTGGGTGCATCCTGCGCCATCTTCGAAGCATAGCGCAGGGTTCTGACCCAAACCATGACCTGAAAAGTGCAGCACCTGAGCGCATCAAGAGTATCCAATTGTTACAAGAAATATGAGCGTTGCCAAAGAGGCGCGGGTATCAATAATAGCCATACCTTGCATGTCCACGCAGTCATGAGACTCCGCAAAATATCTGCTGTCGCGATGTCGAACCGCACGTGGATCGCCTTATGCTGCACATCCGTGAGGAGCGAATTCGTGATCGCGCGCCGCTCCGCTTCGAGATCGAGCTTCTCCATCGGGTAAATGCGTCCTTTGCTGTCTTTAATCACAAGTGGCGCTGCGTGAAGAACAACGAGGTGAAGCGAGTTTTGGTCGTACACAGGCTTCGCATGCTTTTCAGCAGGCGGCGGCTGAGGCGGTGGCGGCACGAGCGAGTCGACAAGGCGAATCGCAAGTCCCGAGTCTGCTGACGGCTGCTGCTGTATTGAGGAAGATGTAGCTTGAGCTGCAGCAGCTCTCGCATCGTCAGCCGCCGTTCGCGGGTGTACAAGCGCTTGGATCTCTTTTAGGATGCGCACGCGGTGTCCGAACGCAGTGATGCCGAACTCTTCGCGCAACACATCGTGGTCTAGATCCGGGAGGATGTCTATCCGCATTAAGAAAACAACGTGCACACACATACGTGTGTACATATAGTCGATTAGTTCATGTCGTCACGACCACAACAAAGTGAGGTGACAAGGGGAGTGAGCAACAACACGCGCGCCTACCTCCTGAGATCTCGTTCTCAATGAACACCTGCGCATTGTTAAGAACAGAGCGAGCATCGTAATATGGCGGCGTCATCGCGAATGGACACGGGCAGATAGAGAGCGAAAGGGAGAGCGAGCGAGAAAGTGCGTAATGACGTTAGTACACTAACAGCGCTGACTGATACGTTGAGTGAATGTTCAAGAGTGAGCGGGGCCGCTTGCTCCAACACACGAGAGAAAACACACACAAAAACGACGCGCACCTGCTGGTACTTGGCGAGGCCGAAGCTCTCGAGCCACTGCGCGACGTCCTCGCGGGACCAGCGCTGCCAGTTGCAGTCGTCGGCCGCGGCCATGTTCTGCATGCTGCTGCTGCTGCTGGCTGCGGCGCAAAAATTACAATGCAGGTCGAAGGGGAAAATGGACACCCAAAATGCCCAAAAATGGCCGTGATGTGGTCCACGCGAGGGGCAACCCGCAAAACGATGATTTTCCCGACTTGGGAAAGGGGGAGCAGTGGTGGCGGGACTATATTTATTACGAGGACTGTACTCTGGTCGAATGGGTACACTTTCATTGCGCAGAAAAAGGCCTCTTTCAAAGATGCTGTGCTTTGGCCATATTTCAGTGTTGGGAAGCAGCCAGAGAAAAAGAGATAAGTTTGGAGCTGATAAGCTGTATCAGAATGCGGCCATTGACATGTGAATATTGAGTGCTCTGGTTAGGGGGCTCACTGCAATGGCTGCAGTGAGCATCACTCTTGACTTTAGTCTTGTCGAGGCTGTCGTGAAGCAGTCTCTCTCTTCATTACCGTCTACCGGCATGTGATGACCTGCTCCCACTCGAGCTCGCTCATGTTGAAGGTCCCGAGCAGCGCCAGGTCGTCGCTCTTCATCTCGTACTCGCGCAGGAAGCGCGCCTTCGAGTATGGGTGCAGCAGCTTGCGCTCGAGCAGCTCGAAGAGGTGGATGCGCGTGTGGCCGAACTTCATCGTGAGAAAGTTCCACGGGTTGCTCAGAAACGCGATGTTCATGAGCACGTAGCAGTTCTCGACCTCTTTCGTGACGACGTTCGACCCGCGGCGCGTGAGCCCCATGGACGATGTCCAGTTCGTGCTTTGCATGGCGGACATGGGGCCGAGCGTGCTTGGCGCAGCAGCGGCGTGTAGATCTCGTTGCCCCAACACACAACGAGGCAGCTCGGATCCCAGAGGAAGCCCGCCGAGTACGGCACGTCTGAGGTCGCAAAGGAGAGCGACTCCTTCGACGTGTCGCGCTTGTAGTAGCAGCGGCGCACGAGCTGGATCGTCACGAGCGCGACAATGTACGCGATCGATGTGAGTCCGAGTGAAAGGAAGTCGTTGTAGAGCCCGAACGCGTTCATCTTCCAGGTGTCGAGCGTCTCGGCGCGGATGTACATGAACGTCGCCGCGGGTTCCACTTCGTTCGTCTCGAGGATGCGCGAGTTCTGCAGCGAACTGCTGCGCAGCACGAACACAATCGCAATGCCCGAGATGAACGGCAGCAGGAAGCCTTTGATACCCGATACGCCCTTCGCAGGCGTCCAGCCACCCGACGTCTGCACAAACACAAACATGCGCGCGATGATCGCGATGACCCACACGTTGCGCATGCGCACGGGCACGAGCTCGACCATGTCGCCAAAGCGGTTCGAGAAGAACTCGTCGAACGAGTGCATCTTGCCATCGTTGATCTGGTACAGGATCACGCCGTCGATCACGTGCGCCGCCGCGTACACGAACACGGGGATGAAGCTCCCGTAGACCACCACTTGGCTCGGGCTCGCGAACAGAATGCGCAGCGCCACCTTGATGCACCCCACAAAGTCCAGACTCGGCGCTTCTTTCGTCGCGCGCACAGCAGCGTACCAAGCCACACCGAGACCCAGCAAGCGCATGATATTGTAGATCTGCGCAAAATAGCGCATGGTCTTGGTGATGTACCTCCATTCGATCGCGTCTGTGTACAGCACGCTGCCTTCGTAGCGCACATCGTGGAGCTCCAGCGTGTTGCACTCTGCGATTGTGTGTGTGGCACTCGCTGGATCCACCACCTGCGCGTAGTCGCGAACGCGATACACCACGACGACGTTGTACAGCTTGTGCGCGAGCACGACCGCGCCTCCGAGCAGCGTGAGCGGGTCTGTCTCCGTCTCGACGATCGTCATGTCGAGCGTCTTGGTCGGGTGCAGCAGCTGGAGCACGGCCGCTTTGTCCGAGATGTCGTCCCAGACCTTGTCGATCGCTGCGCCGGGCGAACCATCTGGCGCCAAGCGACTGAAATCCGCCCAGGACTTTTCGCAAAAAGGGGGCAGTCGAGGTCGTCCAGACAGATGTCCATCCCCGGGTTGCTCACGTTGAAGTCGTCAAAGACCGTCGCCTACGTGCTCATCCAGTACTTCTGGTTGAGAATGTAGCGTGAGAGGAAGTTGTTCGCGCCGTCGATCCAGCGCGCTTTCGCGCGGATCACGAAGCGCACGCGCTGCGGAAGCGTGCTCAGGTACTCGCGTGTGATTACCGTTGAGCCGTTCAGCGAGCTGTACTGCGCGCCGAGCGTGG
>JAADVN010000504.1:0-17206 GCA_023335535.1 Globisporangium spinosum | reverse complement strand
GCAATGGTAACAGCTCAAAAGCAACATCAGGAGCTTCGTCATCCGCACCAGGAGCAGCAACTTCAACAACCGGCACGACCAAGTTGCCTCCGTTATCTTCATAGAGAGCGGAAGCCAATAATATCGCAACGTCAATTCAATCGCAAATCAAGCAAGATCGACTTGCCAACGTACGTATGAACCTACCGATACCGATTGGTTTGCGGATTGCAACCAGTCGCTTGGCTCCACTCTTGCCCCCCATCCATCGCGAGACATGCGCCTGCCACAAAAGGCAGCAGCTCGACAGCATCCGATAGCCGTTGGCGTGTGGGCGTCTCATCCATCAGCCAACGAATAAGCAGCATGCTTGGTAGCCATTGCCCTTGCTTGCTTCGCGTCGCGTCGTCTCCTCAACTCCGAGACAGGATCGTTCCGCCCGCATTCTCCATCTTCCACGTCACTCGCCTGCGCAACAATGCGGGGGGGCTTGGTAAAGTTGAAGTGTCCTGTAACCAAGAAGCATCTGTTTTGTCGTCCCCCCCTCTCGCAAGACGAGGTTTTACCAGAACACCCTTGAGGTTTAATCAGCTTTTAGAGGAAAAAAACCTCGCTCGCTCAGAAGAATCACCCAAGGTTTTTTTGTCCCAGCGCAAGCTGCAAGAAGACTGAATTTCACCCTTGTCCAACACAAGCTTGCCCCCTCGTGGCAGTTTATATGAAGCTCTGTATGTAGGTTCTCCAACGGGTGTCGGACCACACACAAAGAATATCCTATTTTATTGTGTGGGAGTGAGTGAAGGAAGACCTTTGGAGCGAAGGAAGGAAAGCGCGGCATCACAACCCGAAAACCCGACTGAGTCAAGCGCTCATTAGTGCACGCACCCCGTCGTCCGTCTCCCCCCTCTGCCTCCGCCATCCGCGTCACGCGCTGTTCTGCTCTGCTCTCTCGATTAGTCTTGCTTGGCAGGTGAGCGAGCGAGCGAGTGAGCGAGTGGATCGTTCTCTCGTAGAAGAGCAAAGGCCCTTCGTCCGTCACCGTCATCGATCGATCGATCGATCGATCGATTGAACGCGCCGTCAACAGCGTAAGTTGAAGTCACCTGCACGCGCGTGTCCAGCCGTCTTTGTGTGGATCTCACATCGCAGCAAGTCGGCATTTTCTCTCGCGCCGTCAAGGAACCAAACGAATCAGGCAAGCGTAAGCTGCTGGATCTCTTTCTGCAGTGTGTGTGTGTGTGGATGTTCGGATTGTGGATTGCGGCGTCTAATACTATCTGCTTTCTCTCAACGCGCATGTGCCATCCGCAGCTCGTCTACCCATCCGTCGTCGCACGCATCGAGTGTGATTGATTGATCCTCCATCGATCTATTGATCGATCTGCCTTGACGCAAAAGCAACGACAGCAACAAGGTAAGGATCGCACAGACAGGGAATGATTGAATGCGAGAGAATGGCTGCTGACTGACGCTGTCGTCTGGTGGATCAAATCCATCCGGTCGGCAGCGGCCGTCCACCCGTTCGCTCTCTCTCTTACGCAAGGCGATGCTGAATGAGAACTAAGACGCCGATGATCTATATTTGAACCTGTGTTGTTCTGGAATAGGTCCGCCAGCTCGCAACTCGAAAGGCTCAGAACCGGATTCACCAGATGGCGACCATGTCTTCTCCATCATCGTCGACTTCCCCTCCCTCGTCGTCTTTACAAAAGAGCGGTGAGTATCCTTCCGCTTCTTCGTCGCGGAGAGCGGGTTCGTATCCGGAAACAGCTGGTCACGGGTATACAACTGCCTCTTCCTCATTCGATAAGATCGAGTTCCGCCTCGCGCCTACGCTCGGTGGATCTGCGTCCGCATCGCAAGGGGGGACTCCTCTACGACCGTCGTCCTCGTCCCTGTCCTCTTCATCCTCGGTCAGTACGGTCAGCAGCATATCTTCGACGTTTGGTGCGGTTGACAGCGCGTTCTCGTATCAAGACCCGGCCGCCGTCACCGCTGCCACAACGCTACACTCTGGGCTTTCCGATCATCATAGTGGGAGTATGAACACGCAGCCGCCGCTTCCGCCCGCTGCATCCCCTCCTGCCGACGAGGGTTTTGACGTCATGGCGCAGTTGGCCTCACAATACTATTCGATCAGCCGCAACCGGTCGTTCTCGGCGCCGATCCCCCCGACGTCGCTCGCTTCCACGTGGCAGTTCTCGGACGACTCGAGTGTCTCTGCCACCTCCGCTGCTGCGACTGTGTCTGCCTCTGTGGACGCGATCCTCCCCCCTGCGCCATCGTCGCAAGTGCAGCCCCCGCTTCCTCCTCCTGCGCTGAATATCATGGCCCCCGTGGACACTCACGTCGTGAACGCGGCTGGCGCGATCGGCTCGGGCGTGCCGTCGTTGCGCGGCTCGTTCATTAGCGATCTGCAGTCGCTGCACATCAACACGAGCGCGGAACCAGAGAATGAACCGGTCGACGGGAGCGAGAAGATCAGCGCGGAAGCCGCGGCTGTCGCTGCTGCAATCGCGTCGGGCGGCCCGCTTCCAGCGACGTTCCTGCGCACGATCTGCGACCAGTTGGAGTTCTACTTTTGCGACGAAAACCTGCTCGGCGATCTGTTTTTGCTGAAGAACATGAACATGGACGGCTACGGTATGTGCCTGCTTTTATATGCGTGCGATGTGATTCACATGGCAGGTATAGATGATTTGACAAACGGAGTGTTTTTTTTTATCGCAGTCAAATTGGATCTGCTCGCTTCGTTTGGCCGTGTCAAGAAGCTCACGACGGAGATCGATCAGATCAAGAAGGCGCTGGAGTTGTCGACGAAGCTGCTGCTCAGCGAAGATGAAACGATGGTGTGCCGAAAAGAGCCGCTCGCTGCGGAACAGACGTACCACGGCAAGTTAGCGCGCACGGCGATTGCGTACAATCTTCCAGAAGATGCATCTGTGGCGTCGCTTCGCGAAACTTTCCTGGGCTGTGGCGAGATCACGTACCTTCGTTTGCTAAAGAAGAACACGACCACTGGCCGAAATGCAGTGCTGAAGCCACCAATCGCTGCGGGCGAGACGTATGCGATCATTGAGTTTGTCGACGACGAGATGGCCAAGCACGCGGTGCTGACACTGTCGGACCAGTACAACTGGCGCACGGGCATGCAGGTCGTGCTTTTCGATGGCACGAACTGCGACAAGCTGAAGCAGAAGATGTTTCCTGTTGAGATGGGCGGCGACCGTCGACGCGCCAAGTCGGCTTCCCACGCCGTTGCGCGTCCAGTGCACGTTGAACAAGTCGGTGAAGGACTCGAGGATCTTCGCGAGGGCAAGGTAAACACTGGCATTGTCTACTCGATCCGTGGTGCTGGTGGTCTGATCACGCCGACGCGTCAAGACTCAGCGTGCATTTCGTTCCGCCTGATCCCAGACGAAGATGGCAACATCGATATTCGACAGGGTGACTACGTGTCGTTCACGGTGGGCAAGAACAAAAAGAGTGGACGCAAGTATGCCAGTAAAGTGAAGCTCGAGTTCCGCCCTCCAGCTAGTTTGACTGGCGCCGCAGACGCCAGCAATTCCAGTAGCAACAGCAGCAGCAGCAGTGGTCAGAAAGACTACTTCTCGCCGTCGCAGACGCGCTGGGAAGGTGGTCGCAACCGTGCTGCGACGGTTGGCGCACAGCCCCCACAGCAATTTCGCTCGCGCTCGTCGTCGACTGGCACGCGCCCGAAACTCAACCTGTCTTCGCCTCGTTTGAGTAGTTCTCCACCAAACACCAGCTCTCTCAACGTAGCTGCTGGTCCTCCGGGGCTTGTTATGAACGGAAGCAACCCTTTGTACAGACAAGCGCTTGGACCAGATGGTACCCGCGGCTTTGGCTTCCGCCGCACCGGCGAGCCGGAAATGTTCTCGGAACGCAAGTTCTCGCAGCCGATGGAGCGCCGACGATCCAGTTCTTCGAGTGCCGCGCTACAGCCATATTAAACCAGATCTTCATTCTTCAAATCAGACGGACACACATCGTAACGAATGATCCAAGCGCGAATGTAATTAAGGCAAGTAAAACCAAGCAAGCAAGGAAAGCGAGTGGTGTCATCGCCGCCTGGGGATGGATGCAACGAGAAGAGAAATTCACAGATGCACAGAGAGAGAGAGAGAGAGAAAGAGAGAGAGATGCAAGCGAAGAAAGTATGATTTGAATGCACAAGAGCAGAAGCCCAGCGCAGCAACAATGGAATGCATCAGCGAACGGATGGGAGGAGAAAAATACACACGAGCGCAGCCCCAAACAGAAAAGAGAAAAGCACACGCACACGCGAGAAAGAAAAACAACAATGAACATATGAATAGTGAAAATGGAAGTGTTTCGTGTCGACCTTCTCTTGTTGCACAATACTATCGTCACTAACATACACTTTCGTGTTTTCATACAAGAATGGCTTCAAAAGAGCTCGTCATGCGAGTGCGCACTATTTATTGCAGAAGTCGTCGGGGATGCTCATAGCTCGTCGCCGTCACTCTTTGGTTTAGTGGGTGGGTCGCTTTCGCCCGATTCAAAGAGGTCGTTGTCATTGTCGTCATCTTCGTCTTCGTCATTAGAGGAGGTGAGTTTGAGGGGAAGCGCACCGCGAGCGATCGCTGCTTTGACTAGGCCGACGTACCTCTTCAGCTTTTCCGCGTCTATTTTCAAGGTACCCGCGAGCTTGGGGATCCTCGTCTCGTCAACGTACAGCGCGTCTGCGCGCACCACGAATCGCGCAAGGAGGGTATACTTAGAGTTGAGCGGGATCATGGAACGGACGTCAGAGAGCGTTAGTGTTGTTGTGTGCGTGCTGCTTTTCAATGCCGCCATTTCTATGAGAGGTTCTTGGTTGAAGTGCTTTTTTGTGAGATGGCATACTTATCACAGCCGCTACTGTACGATTTTCGGCGCAATTTGTTTGTTTGGTGCATATAGTTTATCATAATAACATGGCGCATTTGCTAACTTTACAGTCGCTCGAATATCCACCAACCAGAACAACGGAAAATTTTACAACCTGTTGTTTGAAAGATCTGCCTCCTCTTGTTTTAGAGAGGTTATCGTTTTCAACTTCATCTTATTAACAAAGAAGAGAGTTTGCCGATTTTAAGCAGGTAAACGTATTTATTTAATTTTGTGCTGCTCTGATTGGTCAATTGTCTTCCATTTGAAGTTTGTATACCCGCAGCGCCGCACCCGCACGCATGCATTCTCACCCCCTCCTTTCCACCTCCACACATAAAGTGGTTCCACAAGATAACTCAAGAGAAACAGCTCAAGGACGACCGAAACAGGTGAGCGGCAACGAAGAGAACCCTGTCCGTTATGTGTACGTGTATGGGACGTCTCTCTCTCTACCCTCTGCTTGCTGCGCTTCTTGCCAAAGCACTCGTCTGTGCGTGTTTGTCCATTTTCGCACGGCTGTACGAGAAAGCACGGGCAAAAATACGGGCGGGCGGAGAAGGGAGAGGGGAGCGTCTCAAAAAGAGATCTTTGCATGTGTGCACACGCTGCCTCCGCTTCCCTCTGTGCATGTAGACTCCTGTGTTTGCATGAAGCGCCTTGTGTTGCTTGCGCGCGTGTGTGTAGTGTATGTGTGCTTACATGCGTCGCTTTCCTTTCTCCTTGATTGCTCCATTTGATGTTGCGGTCAACTTGGATGCGGAATGTTGTGTGATGCAAGGATGCGGAAACGAACGAGGGAAAGCATGGGTCTACTATGTATATTGCATGATAGCATGTATTGGACACTGCAAAACATTGCGCACCAAATGACAGTTCTAACATTTGTCGTGTGTGTTTCTTTGGCTATGATCGATCTGTGTTGCTGCTGCTGGGTGGCGCGACCCAGTTTTTTTTATTTTCTGTTCCTGATCCCACCCACCCAAGTGCTGTTCCAGACGACAGCCGAAAAAAACACCAAGACAACTCATTTCTTTTGAAAAAGCAAGATACTATGGCGAGCAAACCAACGAGCAACAGTAGCAGCAGCGCGCAGCACCATCAAGCCGGCGACGAAGAGGACTGGAAGATCACGCTGAAGCGCCCCGAGAAAGACACGCGCGTGCAGACGGAAGATGTGACGAATGTCAAGGGCAACGAATTTGAAGACTATTTTTTAAAGCGCGAACTGCTGATGGGTATTTTCGAGAAAGGCTTTGAGCGCCCGTCCCCGATCCAAGAAGAAGCAGTACCGATTATCCTGGCGGGGCGCAACGTGATGGCGCGTGCGAAGAACGGCACGGGTAAGACTGCTGCATTTATCATCCCGTGCTTAGAGAAGACCGACACGTCGAAGAAGCACATCCAAGTGCTGATCCTCGTGCCAACAAGAGAACTCGCGCTGCAAACGTCGGCGATCGTGAAAGAGATCGGCAAGCACATGGGCGTGGAGTGCATGGTCAGCACCGGTGGCACCAGCTTGAAGGACGATATCATGCGTTTGTACCAGACCGTGCACATTCTGGTCGGCACCCCTGGCCGCGTGATGGATTTAGCGAACAAGGGTGTCGCCGACCTGAGCCAGTGCTCGACCGTGATCATGGACGAAGCTGACAAGCTGCTCTCCCCTGAATTCCAGCCGCTGTTGGAGCAGTTGCTGAACCACACCGCCAAGAACCGCCAGATCTGCCTCTTCTCCGCTACGTTCCCTGTCACCGTGAAGGCGTTCAAGGACAAATTCATTGAAAACCCGTACGAAATCAATCTCATGGACGAATTGACGCTGAAAGGTGTCTCGCAATTCTACGCGTTTGTCGAAGAACGCCAGAAAGTGCACTGCCTGAACACGCTCTTCTCCAAGGTAAGATCCCATATTGCTATGTGGCATGTGGGTATTAGCTGGTGCGGAAGATTTCATTGTGCTAACTTACGCGCTTCGTCGTTTTTTTCTCTTGTGATTGTGCAGCTCGACATCAACCAATCGATCATTTTCTGCAACTCTGTGAACCGCGTGGAGCTTCTGGCGAAGAAAGTCACGGAGCTGGGCTACTCGTGCTTCTACATCCATGCGAAAATGAACCAAGCGCACCGCAACCGCGTGTTCCATGAGTTCCGCAACGGCGCGACGCGCCACTTGGTGTGCTCGGATCTGTTCACGCGCGGTATAGATATCCAGACCGTGAACGTCGTGATCAACTTTGACTTCCCGAAGAATTCAGAGACGTACTTGCATCGCATTGGTCGTTCTGGGCGTTTTGGTCATCTTGGTTTGGCGATCAACATGATCACGTACGACGACCGCTTCAACCTGTACCGCATTGAACAGGAGCTCGGCACGGAGATCCGTCCAATCCCACCTGTCATTGACCGGAACTTGTACTGCAAGTAAGTACGTGGCTGGCAACCCTCCCGTCCAGCGCTCGGTCGTAGTTGATCGGAGCGATGAAGTCTTTATCCAAAGTCCAACAACTTTGGGCGAGGAAAGAGTCGTTTCCGGCTGACATGAAGAAGGAAGGGGATGCAAGGAGTTGCAGCAAGAGGAAAACAGCGTAGAGATACACTCGCATATTGGAGGCCGAGGGATCAGCATGGAACGAGAAGTGAAAAACAAGAAACAGAGGCAGAAGATCACAGAAGAACGGCGTAGCGCAGGTGTGGAGTGAGCGACCAAGAGAGAGAGAGAGAGAGAGAGAGAGAGAGAGAGAGAGAGAAAGAGCAAGAGAGCGCGCGTGCGAGCGAACGAGAGAATGGTGAAGGAGATACGAAATGTTTACTCGACAGCGTTGATGGGCATATATCGCGTCAGAAGGGTGGAAGCGATTAAAGATGGTGGATGCCTGTCAGCGTAACCCGCGGTGGGTGACACTTGATCGTGCGACCTTCTCTCTTGTTGTGGTGTGCTCCGCGTGGGAGTGGTGCTCTTCGGGTTGTAACGTGTGTAGCATTGCGTGTGTGCTGCTGCTGTTGCTGGGTTTGGCATTTGTCATTCTGATGTTGATGAGGAAGGAAAGGAAACGCGAGCGCTGCTGCTGCTGTTGAGGAAGAAGACGGCAACGACAACAGTGTACGGCAGTCAACGGCGCTCTCGCGTACTCTTTCTTTCAAAGGGATCGATCCATGGTAGTTGAAGTGTCGTAACGAAGGAAAAGAACACGATGATGCGGCTGTTTTCTCTCAAGCGAGCGACATGTTTCTTCTCTCTTGCGTATCTTTGAGCGCTCCAAGCTCGCGCGCTGATGGGGGTTGACAGATTTTGGTTGACGCTTGAATCATGAGAAGCTGCTGACTTGTTTTGAGTAGGACAGGGAGTGCGCCAAGTTGAACTGGAAAGCTGAGGAGCCTGACCAGAGCAAGAGAGCGGTGAGGACGGGCGTGTCTTCAACGATCTTCCCGAATCTAGGGAGCGGGTGAAGGATCCGGAAGAAGAGAACAGAGGAGGCTGGGAGGGTGAGATCAATCAGTCGTGCGTGATCCGAGGTGTCTGTGATCCAATCTAGCATGCTATGCAACATGTGAGCGATCGCCTGTGGGTGTGGTGTACACTCATGATCGAGCGCATGCCTAGCGTGGCATGGGAAAAGCAAGAGACGCTCTGTTTCCCACGATGAGCGATCAGACCACGACGACACGTCGTCGGAGGTCAACTCCACGTCAGGATGGTGTCATCACGCTGGCGCTTTTATTCGCGAAACTGGACACGGGAGATTGAAGTGCGGGCGACGCGATCATCACGGTTGCAAATCAGCGGATGCCACTGTGCAGGACCAATCCTCCCGCCTCTGATAGCAGGTACAGAGGATGAAGAAGACTCTTTGTCTTTATTTGTATTTAAATGGCTCTTTATTGTACATTTAGAGTTCAAGTAGCTATAAAAAGGTATGCAAAATTGGACAGCTCATGAAGAAGTGAAAGTGCCGCTCATTTTTGTGTGATGGACGAAATAACATGATGAGTTTCGAAAACCCCACTCGGGTCACTCGATGACAATCAAGCAGATCATGGATCAGGCAGTGGCGGGAACTCCACACACTCGCTCGCAGTGTGGACCCCCAAGTAAGCAAGCAAGCACTCAAACGCGCTGGCTGGTATTCCCGCTTGCTGTCCATGGCCACTACCCCCATGCCCACTGAGTCTTCTAAGTGCAGCTCTGCCTGACGGACAATGGTGACAATCCATGGGGTTCCGCTCGATTGCCTCTGCCTCTCCTCGATCTTATTCTCTCTCCATAGAGATATAGATAGAGAGAGATCCAAAGCCTAGCGCAATGCTGGATTGCATCTATCGGGATCTGATCCTCTGATCCCCTCCCTCTTGGAGGGGGTGCAGCTCCTGAATCTTGTGCATGACGCGGCCCTGCGAAAATGTGCTCGCTCGCTTAGTCCCTATGACAAAAGCAAATCATCGCCGCCTCGGTCTGCTTGCTGTGATGACAAAGACGAGCTTGCCTCCCCACCCCATGGTGAAGATTCCTTTCACTCCTGCCTGCCTGCTTACGCACATGAGCAAGCAGCGCCGAGTGATTGATTGGTCAATGGGTCTGATCCCTTTCCTGCCAGGACAGGGATGCCACCCATTTCGTTCACTTCTGATGCACAAGAGAAGATGCCCGCCCGCGTCCTCCTCTGTTCTGAGAAAAGCAACACGGGGACACCTGCGAACCTAACTGATCGGCTGACACATGGATGGACAGGCATGTTTGCTATATAGTAGGTGGTTCCCAATTGGAAGGATGTGACCATGTTGCACCGACCGTATCTTGGGATCTCAAGATGCAGGTAGCTCAACTGCTTGCCCAGGATCTGATTTCTCCCAGCCACCACGATCCACGTGCAGGCCCAATAGAGAAACATAATGGGCACGTGTATGTGTGTGTATCTGTCTGATGGCTCACTTCACGTCACTCTACGTCTGACACGTCGAACGGGATGGAAGCCAAGCCCTCGTGGCTTTGCGCTGAGAGCGGCGGGTGTAAACATCCGCCAGGTTCAGTTCACTGCCGCAATCGGGAGACATCCCATGGAATTCGTGCAATAGAACAGAAGAGGAAGTGTGGGTGTGGCAATCATCGTGTTCTGTCATAATAATATGATAAATAATGTGGGGGTTGGCTGTGAGCTTCCTCGCTTACCCACTCCCCGCTTCTAATCGAACTCTTTCCTAATACTGTACTCTCCCTTCTTCTATCGCTGGCTTGGCTGGTGTTCCCTAGTTAAATAATGGCTTGTGTGTATGTGCTCGGGCTTCATGGGGCTTCACTTTAAAAGTCCACTTCGGCGAACACGCGGCGGCGCGTGGGCAGCACCGGTCCATTGACGCTGGGCGCATCCAAACCGACCTTGCGGATCGTCGGGATGCAGAACTCGCCCATGCTGCTGAGCTTGCGCGCCTTCGGGGAGCGGTCGCCCGCGCCGCGCGTCGGGAAGAGCGGCGCCGCCTTCTTGGTCTCCATGTCGACGTCGCTGCTGTCGCTGCACTCTGGACGCACCTCGGACAGCTGGCGCTTGCGCATCTGAGGGGACAGCGACGCGTCCATGGTGGCGCGCGACTGCTCGACGCTGCTGCTGTTAGGCGAGAACTCGAGGAAGTTGCGCACGAGGAATGCGAGCTTGCGCGCCACGTCGCAGCAGCCACAGCGCAGGATGGTGTTCTCCACGTAGAGCCCCGAGACGCGGCGCAGCACGACCTGCAGAAACACGTTGAGCGTACTGATCGTGCACTTCTCCTGCTCGCGCAGCTGCTGAATGAGGCTGCGGAACGCGTAGTGGTCGACGAAACTCTCCATCCATTTCGCGAACATGCTCGGCTCCTTCTCGGTGGCGAGCTTGCGCTGCTTGATATCCGCCACGATCTCCTCCATGGCGCTCCAGAGGGTGTCAAAGTCGCGCATGCTCTTGTACGCAAAGTACCGGTGCGCGTGCAGCGGCTGGACCTGCACCGCGAACTTCTCCTCCTTGCCGCCAATGCACGACGTCACCGAGGCGACGATTCCCCGCATGTCTGGATTCTGGCAGCAGCAATCCAGCTTGATCTGGTCTGGTCAGGTTAATTGGCTGGAATGGTAATCGCGGACTTTGAATTGTCAAAATGCGCGAGTACTGGATTAAGTGAGCGACAACACTTGTTTGTTGTTACTGTTGTTGTTCCCTGTTTGTTTGCTTGCTTGTTTTGCTCGCACGCTCGCTCGCTTGTGTGTGTGTTTGTTCTGCTTCTCTTTCCGCAAATCTGCAACTGACAGGGGCCGGCCAACTGACGTTTCTCGGTCAACCAGCACATACACACACACAAAAGCAAGCAAGGGCAGCACACACAAACAACAACTCAGTCTGGCTGGACAGGGCTGGGGGCATACTTTATCCAAGTGACTCCTTTCTGGTGGAGGCTGCGGCTGGAGTGGAGGGTTGGAGCGGGAGAAAAAATCGGGATAGAGAAGAGGAGCCACAGGAATAGAGAAAGGCGCGCGCGCAGGGTTAGGTCGCCATCACGACCAGAAAGGGCGACGCGGCTTTTTGATTGAAGGGGTCACCTTGAGGGACACAACAAAGTGGATCTGCTGCTGCTGGCGGCCGCGCAGTCACAGTGATCGATTGATTGTCCTCAATCAGTTGTGTTCGCTCTGTACACCTCTCTTTTTGGCCGATGACTTCCCATTAGGACTCGCTCGCTTTGTAGGCTGGCTCTCTCTCTCTCTCTCTTTGTTTGTACCTGTCACTGTTATTGCAAAGGATGATAATTTGAAGAAAGGACCAGAACGATCCATTCTGCCAAGTTCAGAGCCTGCCTGACTGGTTTTCATTCCGGATCAAAGTGACTGGCACTTTCCCTGTTGCTGCTCTTTCCACAGATTTGATGCAAATCAACATGTCACTATTGTGAAACGATAGGGGAAGGGATGACAGTGACGTGGCCGTTTTCTGCGTCCAGAGCGTGGCTCTACCTGTCAAACACTCGCAGCCCGTTCTCTGTCCCTTTGGGGCCATCAAGAAAGCGAGTCGCGCAGCGCGCGGACAAAGCCGGATCGCACAAAAGCGAGTTGCTTTTTGTGCGGAGCCGCCACTTGGCTCACAAAAAGGTGTTGCTGTTGCCGCGCACTGGCTGGCTGGCTGGCTCAACTCGTTGTCAAGCCAAAGAGAGCAAGTTTGCGCGCTGACCTCGTTCGTTGGAATTGGTCCAAAGCACGTGGCCGACCGGACTTTTATTTCTTCGAGGTGGGTTTCAGCGCTGCATGTTTCAGTCGATGAAAGCAGTGGGGTGATTATACTGACTGGGAAGGCATGCTCCTTGTGAGTTCGTTCGTCTGAGTGAGTGATGGGTGCTCGCTCACCCAGGCTTGCTGGTGTACAGTAGGTTCAGTTGAAGAACAGTTACGGTGAGTGATTGACCTCCAACTTCTGACATCTTTCGGAGATTCTCTCATTCTCGCATTGAATATGAAAGTTTGTATGCAAAACACCGCGGACAAAGTGTGTGTGGTTCCTGAAATTTTGATGCGATTCGTAGTTGTCGCAGTTTTTCTCTCTGTCCACATAGAGTTTCCAAGTCGAAACGTATCCACCATAGAAAAGCATGCCAAAGTCCGGCTGGCGATGACCACCACTTGGATGACGCCTCGGAAGTAATAGAGTGCTTGCTTTTCCGTTCAGAGATGACAGAGCAGGATGACCGCCTGCCATGGGAGCTCCCTCCTCTGTGGTCCTCCTCTGTGGTCGCATGCATTACATGTGTTTCCTGTCCTCCCGCCAGGCGATGAGAATGCCTGTCCCCTTGAGGCGAATGAAATACCTTAGCGAACCAACACGACATCTGGCCAGCTTCGTCACTCAAGTCGCCAGTTCATCCACTGACCAGAAGGGATCCATATGAGCCAAGGTCGGGACTGACTGACACCATGTGCGCGTGACGCAACACTAGCAAGTCCGTCATATCGGTCAAGTTGATCCGTCAAGTAGAAACCCTCCCCTGGGGATCTTGCTTGCTCGACCGCAAGATGTGCTCTGCAACTTCTTGCGCGCAACACCAACAAAACAAGTTTGCCTTGTTCAGCAAGCGGTGCACGTTGTTGCGCTGCTGGCAACAGGCAAACGCGGCACAACTAAGAACTCAGAAAAGTGCGCAAATCTGCAGTCCGAGGTAGTCAGTCCATGAGTTCAGTGGCGCTTGCTTTTGAGCTCTTCACCGTTGCACAGAATGGCTGCACACCAGCGCATTTGCGCCATGTTGCGCCTGTCGGTCGGACCCGAAAAGCTCCAACACACAAACACGCGCAGCGAATAAGCAATCGCTGGTGGAAAATTCGCGCGTGCGGCCGAGAAACGATGGAAGTGTTCTCTCGATTGAGAATTTGTGAGTTTAGCGGCTCAGTGGGGAACACGCAGTGCGGGAGTGAATGTACTGTACCCACTTTAGAGAACCGATGGTTGGCCTCGTCATTTTTTCACTTGATTTTCTAAGTGGGCAAAAGAAGAGTTTCCATACAAAAATGAAGTGGACCTAAAGAAGTAAAAAGTAAAAATGACTTGGAAACTGTAAGGAGCCAAATATCACAGATGACCAAACTTTTTGTACCACGCTTGTGACAGGGGGGAACCCCTGAAACCGCCGCTGACCCTTGGAGCAATAAATGAACAATTGTGTCCTCTGGAGAAAAGATATCCGGAGTGAGCCGTTTGTAATTGCTCTCTCTCTCTCTCTCTCTCTCTTAGTCAATCAATTCCTGTTCATGAACCGACTTTCTTGTTCGTTTGACGTTGGCTGCACTTGTGCACGCACACAACTGGCAGCTGGTTGGTGCACCTGGGCAGCGCCAGCACCAACTTGCTGTCTGTTGCTTTGTTGGTCACGACCAGGTGCTGGTGGCAAATTGGTCGTCCAGCAGGTTTGGCGTGTGGAAGAGGCTCGAGGCTCAGGTTTATTCATACTGTAGTCAGTCGGCTCACAGCGTCACCGGCATGCATCTGGGCGATGTGGAGAGCGAGCAAGTCATGAGAATACGGAGAGACAAGCGAGCGAGCGAGCCGCGGCGAGGAAGATCGCGTGTACGCTGAAGTCCTCTTCCGTGTCCACAACGACCAACCAAGACCTTGCCAGTCGAGTCCGCAGGCTGTAGTGACAGGGCAGGCAGTGCGTCCATGTTTACCCGCGCCTGGTCTCTGAACGGAGTTGGTGTCTTGATCTCACAAGCCCGCAACAACACCTTGAAAATCTGGACAATCAATCACGCAAGTCGTTATTGTTGTTGTTGCTATTGTTGTTGGTGGTGAAGCAACTTGCGCAACTCTCGCTATCGACGATCTAGTTGCGCGTGCGCACATGGGATAACTGGAACATAACTGTATGCAAAGAGTGCACACACGCAAATGCCTTGTTGTTGACTTGCACAGCCTTCTGGCGTGCCCTGTGCAACCGCTCCAACAAGTTTGTGCGCTTCAAAGCGTAGCATTCTTGCTTGGTGCTGAGTTTGATTTGATTTGCACCGCAACAATGATACCTTAGCAGGCAGAGCGCCGCACAAAGCAATGGCGGAAAGTGAGAAATCCCAGCAACAACAAGTCTACCAATTGTAAGGCGCTGATATTTTTCTGTATGCGTTGCTGTTTGTGCGTCTTCGAGTCGGAAAAAGCTTTGTTTTGGACCTGTACAAACGATAGTTTGCATCCCGATCCTCGATGCATTTGCTGCTCTATGCGCTGACTGACTGGTGGACTAACAGACGGACGGACTGATCGGACAACTCCCAGTCAAGTGAGCAATCCAACAAGTTAGCCCTTGCACTGATTGATCAATCCCTGTGCAGTCATGTGCGCGTTCGTTGTTTGTAACTCACGGTCTCAACAACATCAAAGGGACCTTTGCTCGCTTTGCTGGATGTGCACAGAGAGATCAGGTCGTCCCAGGATTGACCTGTTGTAAAAGACAACACACGTGTGGACAAAACAGCAAAGGCTCTCTCTCTTTGATTGTGACCTGAGTGCTGGAAACGAACGTGCCTGACTGCCTTGTGGTCGTCGGACGACGTCTCCCATGCGATTTGCTTTTGCTTTTCCTGCTCATAGCAAATAAACTTCAGCGAGAGTTGATGCGTGGCGTGGTCTGCTTGAACATGGACAGACACACTGAAGTGAGCCAGAGAGCAAGTCATTCATATAAAGTTGAAGCAATCGCATGTTGCGCGTGTCAAGTCAGCGATGGCGCCACTGCTTGGGGGACTGCCTGGCAACGTGCTGTTTCCGTTCAAAAGTTGAGGTACCTGTCACTCTGTCGAGGGTTCATGTCAGTATTACGGGGATAGAGCTTGCCTGCGAGTCTTTTCTGAGACGACGTGCGGGAGGGAGACTGCGAGGGCTGATCGCTGAACCGGAATGCTGACCCACCCACCTGGTTCGGGCTGTTTCTGGTCGTGCGTGCATGTTCCAGTCAGTCACAGACGAAATGAATGCACTGGGCTGGATGCATGGATGGATTGGCTAGGGCTTGGCTTGGTTAGCTAGGAAAACAAAGGTGGCTGAGTGCAAAGGAAGGATAATGTGGATAGGTATGGACGGACGGACAGATTGGCCGAGATGACAGGCTGGCTGGTTGTTGACTGCTCGGTCGGACTCACAAGACTTTTTTGCGAAAAGCGCTGCTCAGATATGAACGAGAGCATGTTGACGTCGGTTAACTCTTTGTAACTAACTGCCTTGCAGCTGGCGCATCTGCTTGGTTTGCTTGTGTGAGGATGGTGTCACTCACCCATGCGAACGAAGCGCGCAATTGTGGGGCGAACCCTTTTGCGATCAACAAGCAGCAAACAACACGACAAGCACAACAAACAACAACAAACAACAAGGTCCACACTTGTCTGGCTTAGTCGAGAGAGCGCAAATGACGCATGTGATTGCCAGAGTGAGTGTGGTTGGCTCTGGCTGGGGGACACGAATCCAGTTTGGTAACGGCGCATGCGCAGCTGCTGCATTGTCCACGAGAAGCTCAGCTCTGAAACTGATCTTTGCTTCAGAAAGATCCGCACGCGTCTTGCTCGTCTGCGTCGCCTGTTTCATCGAAAAAAAGGCAGCAGGCTTGGAATCTTTTGGCTGATGTGACTGGGATCCGAGATTGGCATTATTGATTGCCAGGAAGGCAGCTCTCTGTTTTGCGCGTGCTGTGCTGCTGGCCCAGCGCAGAACCGACTCAAGCCAATGTCTCATGTTCAAAAGCCCCCATATTTGAAACCAGATTGGCGTTTGTCCATTCTGGTGCTTGACGCGGATACAACTTCTGAGAAGCTACTTTTGAGATCTGCGGCTTCATCAGACACCAGATGTGCCCACGGCATTAGATTTGCCTTCTTGGGATGTAGCCGCGAATCCGCATGGAAGTCTTTACTGAACCTATCTGTTGACCTGGATGACTGGGAAGTGACGGAAAGAATGCACATGCAGGCAGGCAGGCTTGCTCAGCATGGGAGCGGCACAATCTTTTCTTCCACACAATCGGGCAACCAACCAACCAGCCAACCAACCACCACCGACCAAATGCAAATACACGCACGCCACTTGAGCCCAGTCTTTTCGTGGTGCGGCATCAGGCAGGCGTCATGCGCCATTCCAATCCTGTGGTCGTCCACGTGCGCACGAACCCAGCAGATCGGGCGACTGGTGCAGAGCGTGCGATTCGTTGACGCTGGTAAACAGCTCGGAGTTGAACACCATCACGTCTGCAAAAAGTCTGTCTGCTTGCTTTTTCAGTTAGGCGCAACAAGCTTGTTTGTTTGTGTGCTCTTGTTGCATCCCACTGGTGCAACCAACAAGCAAACAGACAAGCACGACAACAAGTTGTCCACTCACGCTCCACACGCAAATACCGCCTGTCTCTGTCACCTGCAAAGGTCAGCACGTCGCAACCGTTTCACAAAACCCGTGACAGGTTTCTGTCACAATCCATCAGTCTCCCCTACCCCTGTCTACTTTTTTCCCAGAGGACCATTCCCTCTCGTAATTACGCATTTTCAGAGTGATGGTCTGAACTCGGAGCTCTTCGTAAAAACCATCCATCAGCAGGGCGCAGCGCGTGTGAACAGAACAAGTGCAAAGTGCAAGAAGACGTTCCAGAAATGCGAGAACCCTCGGCCGTACAGGAGCGGCATAATCTTGCGTCACGGGCTGGTCAGATGTACGACTTGTTCCAGGCTGTGAAACCGAGATACGAACGCCGCGTCGAACATCTGGAAGGCGACGAAGAGCGTGATCCGAAACAAGGGTCGCCCCGCGTACCTTCAAAGGGCCTCAGTGGGATTCCG
>JAADVN010000503.1:0-17208 GCA_023335535.1 Globisporangium spinosum | reverse complement strand
TGCGAGATGAGCCTCACGGCCGCCATGGCGCAGCACAACTTTCTCCGGTAGTAAGGCAGCCAGCTGGGCACGCACGCACGCACGCAAACACACACGTGCGTGCATGTACATATACTCGCTCACATGCATGCATGCATCCATTGAATCTCGATTCTCACTCCTTTTGCCATTCAGTCAACCGCATCGTTTCAGTTTTTTTACGTGACGGAAAGCCCGCACTCGCCGTTTCCGTTTTTGGTTGTGGCAACTTCAACATGAAAACTAGAAAAACTTATCAAAACGTCTGTATACCTCTTTCTAACCCACTGTGCATTTTATAATAACTCAAAAGCCTTTATAACAATCTTTAGCATGCTGGTAGCCGCTATCAAAGAGTGAATTCTGGTGTGTGCCACTCTCTGACGTCAGCAGCTGAGCGAGCTCTACTTCCAAGATGAACCGGCACCCTCATCTCAGCGCGACATCGAGCCACTCGCAGGCGTGCGCTTCTGTGTGATATGGACAGGTTGAAAGTGAGCGAAAGCCGCGCACGCCGGCGCGCGCGGTGGTTACCAGCGAAGAGAAAGGGACGACGAGAGGTGGTTCGCTTGTGTTTGCCCACGCTCTGGCTTCATTTCCGATTCTCCCACGTGCGAAGCAGAAGCTCCTGCCGTCATCCATCACCCCTTCCATTCCGGTAAACGGAATCGCGATGCAGCCTGCGCCCAAGCTGCGGCAGCAGACGTCCGCTGAGCGATACGGCACGTTCCGTGGCGCTGTGCTGCAAGGTGATGCGGAGCAGCAAGCACGGCAGCGATCGCGCCACCACCTGACAGCGCGAATGGTGGTGTTTGGTGCGATGTCGCTTGCGTTGGTTGTCGCGATGTTTGTCTACTCGACACCTTCACGGCACATTGGTGTTCTCTCGTCGTCGACAGACACTGTGACTGCGCACAACGCTCAGTCAGCGCCACTGGATGACGCCGAAAGCAGCGATGAAGATAGTGTTCGGTATGTGCGAGTGTACCGCAGCAATGGAGGTGATGCTGTGGAAGTCAAGTTCAGTGCGAACGAAGAGACACATGAAGGAGCAGACGCATGGGCAACATTTAATGACAGCCTTCACACGATTGGATGGTCGCAGCTATGGATCAACACCACCGAGTTGCACGCTCAAGAGCTCCAAGATGATACGCTTGCGCGGCAACGACGGAAGGAGATCCTGTTCGCGGCTGGGTATGCTGAAGCTGCACTGACGCACCACCGCATTGATCAGCACTTCATGAATGTGTACTTCACGTTCTTTCCGAATGGCGACGCCGCTGACCAGGAAACACTGAAGAGTCTCCAGGGCTTCTTGCGTGAGAATCTCGACTGGATGAGAGAGCAGGTCGAGTATTACGACAAACACCCGAGCCTACTGGATGCGCAATACTGGGGTGCGATTGGATCAATCCTGGCGCAGTTTGATGGGCTCGTTCAAGGCTACCAGCGATTTTCGAAGAGAGATGAGCCGGCGTCTGAGATCGACTTGTTCATGTTGAATGCGGACGGCGACCTGGAAGATTTGATCCCAGCTATCCAGAGAAAGCAAAAAGCAGCCACCACCTCGATTTCAACCGCGACTACTGCCGCTGATGTGATCACAAAGTCGTTTTACACGTTCCTCAAGAATCTCAAGTGCTCGGCTCTCATTCGAATTCTCCCAGACTTTGCCGACCTCGTGTGGGGCCACGCGACCTGGGACGTGTACAGCTCAATGAATCGCATTTACAAGCATTACGAAGTGCCACTGCCACCTTCTGCTTCGTCCAAAGCCCACTCGCCAAGCGCTCGGCGGAAAATTTCCATGTCAAGCAGTCCAGGGTACCTGTCGTCGGTTGATGACTGGTACATGACGAATGCCGGGCTGGGGGTCATGGAGACAACGCACGGCGTATTCAACAACGAGCTGTATGCATTCGTGAGCTCAAAAAACGTTCTGTGCTGGCTGCGCTCCAAGGTCGCGAACTTCCTGGGCGAAGATGGCATGAGCTGGGCAGCGACGTTCTCCAAGTACAACAGCGGCACGTACAACGACCAGTGGATGATCATCGACACAAAGAAATTCGTTGCTGGCTCCGGTTTCCAGAAGAATGGGCTGACCGTGTTAGAGCAGCTGCCAGGGTTCATTCATGTTGAAGACGTGTCGCTATTGGTGAACGAGGCGGGGTACTGGGGATCGTACAACATCCCGTACTTCCCAAGCATCTATGAGCGCTCGGGTTTCCATGCCGCGTACGTGTCGACTAACCAGAGCGCATCATGGTCGCACGCGAACTGCACCCGCGCCAAGATTTTCCAGCGCGACGCGCCGAAGATCAGCTCTTTCGAGGATCTCAAGCGCATCATGCGCTACAACAACTGGCGCGAAGACCCGCTGTCCAGTTCGCACGCGTCGCACGCCGTGGCTTCCAGGTACGACCTCGAATCGGACACACAGTTTTTCGCGCTCAACGGCGCGATCGACGCAAAGGTGACGTCGTGGAGCAGGATGCAGCATGGGAGGCTCGAGTGCGACGCTGTGAGCGGACCCACACACGACCAGAACCCAGTGTTCGAGTGGACCGAGGCCCTTTCTGCACTGAGTCCGCATTTGGGACAGCCGCAGCGGTTCAACTTTTCGTATGAACCCATGGTGCACGGCTGAGGAAGAGGAGGAATCGTGTCATCGAAAGATGAAAGCGGCCAGATAAGTGGGTTCAGTTGAGCTTGGATGAATGGGCTTGAGCTGCTGCCGTGAAAGAGGGTAAGCCATGAAGAGAATGGCTGGCGTATGTATGATCGAGAATAGCGCTCTCCTGCCTGCGGGGGCAAGTGGTGTCAGCCCGTGCACATGAATAACCATGACAAAATTCAACAAGTTTCATTTGCCTTCGTCAGTGCTCCATTCTCTATTTTCCATTTTGCCTCCCATTTCCGCTTTCCCATTTTTTCCGTTTTATTTCGAGAACATTCGCGCAAGTCTTGCAATTCAAAGGGGTCCATCCCCTTTTTGTCGTTATCAGCAGGTAGAAATTGTACAAAAGATAACAGTGCATCTTGTATTTACCAACATTATTGAATAATGACCCCTTTGTGGTGTGGCAGCCTTGCCGATCTTTGTCCCTCGTCCGAGGTGGTTTTCGGGACAATGCCATCATCGTATCTCAGTCAGTCAGGCTCACCCAGCCCAGCCCAACCAAGCCACCCCGCATTGAAAGGCGTCATTCCGCAATTGAAGCTCCAAGGCACACAAGGTGAATAGAGAAAAGCAAGGATACCGCGCGCGCTCTCTGTCTGTCTGTCTGTCTGTTTGTACACGAAAGACGAGGCTGAGTGGGCTGGTGTGTGTGATTGTATGTATGTGTGGATACAGACAAGCATCAGCAACAGCAGATACGAAAGGAAAGATGACGGACCTCTCGGGCGACGGCGGCGTGTTGAAGGAGATCTACCAGGAAGGAACGGGCGGCATCCCGCCTGATGGATACGAAGTGCGAGGTGCGTCTGCTGTGTGATAGTAGATAACGCTACTTACTTTTTGAGTGTACATGTCGTTATGCTGTGCGTGAGTGAGTGTACTAATGGCTGGCTTGGCTTTTGGTTTTTGAATTTGACGCAACAGCGCACTACACTGGTACGCTCTTGGACGGAACCAAGTTCGACAGCTCGCGCGACCGCAACTCTGAGTTCAAGGTATGTATGTGTTTGTGCTGAGCGGGGCGTAGCGGACCCGTGTCTGACGATTAAATGGAGAGCTGGCGTTAACTGATCGGCTACTCTGTGTATTTGCATGAATGATAGTTTGTGCTTGGCAAGGGCAATGTGATCCGCGCCTGGGACCTGGCGTTTGCCACGATGAAGATCGGCGAGAAGGCGATCTTGACGTGCAAGCCAGAGTACGCGTACGGTGAGAACGGATCGCCGCCGAAGATTCCGCCAAACGCGACCCTGAAGTTTGACGTGGAGCTCTTGGGCTACCAGGCCAAGAAGAAGGAGTTGTGGGAGATGGACGCGGACGAGAAGATCGCGGAATGCACCAAGCTCAAGGACGAGGGCAATGCTCTGTTCAAGGTGAAGAAGTTCCACGAAGCCGCGGCCAAGTACAACGAGGCTGCCGAGTACATGGAGGATGTGTATGACGTGCCAGAAGATGAGAAGGTCCGTATGAAGGAGCTGCAGACGACGTGCTACTTGAACGGCGCGATGTCCTACTTGAAGATTGAGGACTACACAGAAGCCGTGTCCCTGGCCACGAAGGCGCTTAAGAACGACTCGAAGAGCGTGAAGGCGCTTTTCCGTCGTGGTGTCGGCCGCATGCACTTGAACGAACTGGACCGCGCCAAGGAAGACTTGATCGCAGCGGGCAAACTCGACCCAACGAACCGCGAAGTGCGTCGTGAACTGGAAGTGCTCAAGAAGAAAATGAAGGACGCGCGCGAAAAGGAGAAGTCTGTCTTTGGAGGTCTGTTCGGTAAGGTCTCGATGTACGACGACAAGTCTGCCGTTGAAGGCGAGCCGGTGCTGGACCCAAACAACCCAAAGGTTTTCTTTGACATCAAGATCGGCGAAGAAGACGCTGGCAAGGTTGTCATGCAGCTGTTCAAGGACGTGGTGCCAAAGACGGCAGAGAACTTCCGCGCGCTGTGCACGGGTGAGAAGGGCAACTGCTCGACTGGCCAGCCGCTGCACTACAAGGGCAGCACTTTCCACCGTGTCATCAAGAACTTTATGATCCAAGGCGGCGACTTCACCCGCGGCGACGGAACCGGTGGTGAAAGCATCTACGGCGAGAAGTTCCCAGACGAGAACTTCCGCTTGAAGCACACCCAGGCTGGTCTGCTGTCGATGGCGAACGCCGGTCCAGGCACGAACGGCTCGCAGTTTTTTGTCACGACGGTGCCAACGCCTCACCTCGACGGCAAGCACGTCGTATTCGGCAAAGTGGTCGAAGGTCTTGATGTCATTACGCGTATTGAAAACTTGGAGACTGACAAGGGCGACAAGCCGGTGCAGCCAGTGGTGATCGCGGACTGTGGCGTGTACGAGTCTGCTCCATAAGCAATTTTTTATAGTGACAGAAGGAAGACGGGGGCACGGACGATGAAGAAAATGGAAAAGTGTCTCGTTGGATTTGTTTCCTTTGCATTACTTGCTTGTATTGATCGTTCATGATGAATTCACTGATTCCCTGTTGATGACTGTGTCCAGATAGATAGAATACCCATCACTGCTTCCATCATGAGCCACGGTCAAAGTCAACAAACGATTTTCAGCACGTCTACAGAAGGCTGTTGATGTCGCCGCTCTCATCCACTGCGAGTGGGATGCGGCACATGCCCTTGACCGCCACGTACTGGTTCTTGCCCTTGTGCTTGACCACTTCCCAACCCTCGACAATGAGCTCCGCGAGCGACCAGCCTTTTCGTGAATACCCAACGAGTCCGTACTTGTTGAGCGGCATGCCGTGCTTGTTGATCGAAGCGATCACGAGGTTCTGGGATTTCGTTGCCATCGACTGGATCGCTGTCGACGGGTGCCTCCTCTGTCGGCACACTGGGAGCAGAACGCTTGCAACTCCCATCAAGGTGGATAGACAGCACGTGAACAGCAACTTGGTGGTATCGTATTCGGCGCTGTGCATCTTGTCAGGCGTGGCAATTCTCAGAATGAAGATGAAAAGCATGCACAGCACGCGCAGGCGAAAGTTGCTGAGCTAGAACGAGACCTGATGCAGCACCACAAATTGATTGGCGGTCTCAAAGTCCAGTCGATAGAATCAGCTTGCGCTCAGCGTGAAGACGATGTCCTTGAACCATTTTGGGAAATATTGCACGTCCTGGTCCATGATAAAGACGTTGTCGACGGAGATGGGGTACCCGAGCATGAGCAGGGGTGTGCTGAGTGTCAGTAGCAAGATCTGCGAGAATGAGAGTACCCTGAAGCCCTGGAAGTTGAGTTGCAACGCGACCCAGATGTTCACGCATCGGAACTTTGTGATGCGCCACGCTATCACGAGTCGCCAGATGAAGCCCGTGGCGATGAAAGATGCGATCAAGTTGAGCACAAGGCTCGTGGACCAGATGCTGAACATGATCTCGCCCATAAGGATGGACTTGTGCTCGACGCGGGTCTTCTGCGCATTGTTCGGCTCGATCCAGCACCACACGCTCGCATTCAGGCAGCGCAGCTCGAGGGTCGTGTAGCGCGTCGCGGCATTGCGATACGCTTCGACGATGGTTGACGGAAGCGTGGCAGCTGGCCAGAACTTGAGCATCCCAACAGAGAACGCAGTAGGGGTCCAGAACACAGGCAAACCCATCGAGGGACTTGTTGCAAATCCGCTTGGGGAATCTTTGAGCTGCGCGCAGACAAGCAAACAACGCCGAAGAGTGACAATTGCTGTGAGAAAACCCGGCAAAAGACGAAGGAAAAGCAAGAAACCCCAACCAAAAACGAACCATTTCTTCCCGGATTTCGACCATTTGAACTGTGTCAGCGGCGTTCTCCAGGTCGATCTTCATGCTAGAATGCAATGCAGGGGTTGCGGCCAGAAGATCGCCAAAGAAACTGACCACGCCTGGGTACAGCTTGTCCATGATTTCCTCGACCGTGTTGTCCTCATTGGCGATGTTGTTCTTGGCAAAACCGATCTTGCACTGCGCCATGTCAAAAAAGTACAGGAGTCCGTACTCGGTGGCGACGAGCAACGCGAACGACAAATTGAACTCGACTATGAGCATCTGCAGCGCTTCGCTTCGGTTAAAGTACTGCAGCATGGCGCGAAGCAGTGGTGCCGCCGCCTACGCGCTGCCGTCGTTCTTGCCTGTTGTTGCAAAAGAAAGAGGGAAAAAGCGCAAGACATGGGAGGTGAGATACTCAAAGTCAAAGCATTTCGCAGAGGTCTCCAGTCGAACTCACGAGTAACAGCGTTGGGCGTGTAGCTGAACGCGTATCGAGAGCCATCGATGGTCTCGCCATGGAGCTCGGTCTTGTGCACCACCGTTTTGAACCACGCGTTGGCGCCGCCATTGACGTTGCTCATGGAGATCAAGTAGCTCAGCAGATCTGAAAGCGCCAGAAGACTGAGGAATGCCACTTTCGTCAGCGTCTTGAAGAACGCGCAATGGCACGCGGTCATCAGGTTGTCGTTGAGTACCACCTGGTGCGGCGCGATGTCTATGTACTTGTTGAACATGTAGAACCGCGCCTGGGGAATTTGCTCCAGTTCCTCAAACCAGAGCGCGAACTTGGCTTCATCGTCCCACCACGAGTCCATGCGAACTGCAGTCGTGTTGGTCTTCGTCATCTCAGGATCGTCCGGGAGCTCGCGAAGGCGATACACCTCCATCGTGTTGCCCCATCAGTTGCCCTTGAACGTGAAGAGACCCGACGTGCCGCTACCCAGAATGGAGTAGTCGATCTAGTCGTACGAAGCGCCACTTTCGTGTTCCTGAGTTCACGCTGCATGTAGCTGTAGTACTCTGGGTAGTACGCCATGTACTCGATCATTCGAATGGATGAGCCGAAGACCTGCTCGTCGTCGAGTTTCCTATCGAGCTTCAATCGCACGAAGGTTGTATTCACAGTAGCAAGCGTGGCGCCTGCGAATCGCCTCGAACCTGCGTCCGACATCGGTCCGTAGCGAGCCCCAGACGTGAACACCAAGTCGAACGCGAGGATGGAAGACACGGTCGCGTCAGTTTGGTTTGGCAGTTGCGCGATGCTTTCGTTGGGCTTGCACACGCTGTACGCTATCAGCGCGGACTGGATCAGCTTGAGTACAAACGCTTTCGTGTAGAACTTGCTAGCAATCGACGCGCTGATCGCACAGGACTCGAGGTTCTTGGTCTGGATCAAATCGAGGGGCACGCAGAACGACGCGGCGTGCTTTCCCAGCATCAGCGGCCGTCCGTCGTCGCTGTAGACGCTCAAGAGCGCATTATTGAGCGTATCGTCCGCATTTGTGACAAATTGGATGCTCGTCAACGTCTTCTTCCAGCTCTTATTGCTGAACAGCGCCGCCACGGTAGAATGAAACACTTCGATCAGGTAGAGCAGTCCGATGTTGTTCGCCATTCCGGTATTTCCACGGAGGTTGTCGAGACTGACGCTCCCGTATCGCCGTACTTCTCCTTTCTTAGGGGAACCGAAGCAGACGTTCGACGTGTTGCCCTGGAAGCATCGTGTCCCGCCAAGCTTTGTGTTCTCAGCCGAGCAGGAGAGCCTGAGGAGCCAGTCGCTCTGACTGGGATCTGTTGGTCGTATCCACACACCAAGGGCATCTTGTGGCAGCGCATCATTACTATCTGCGAAGTACTGCGGTCGTGGCGCCATGACCCCGCCTGGGAACTCGATCGCCTGGAAGAAGAGTGCATAGTGCTGCGAGATGGTGTGGAAATCCTCGGGCGAGAGCAGCTGGTACGCAGTGTCCAGGTCAAAGGACTCGACGGATTCAAAATTCCCACGGATCATCCGCTGGCTGATCACAATATCCAGCACTTTCTGAAGCAGCGGGACGATGCCTTTGCCTGGGATGATCACAGGCGCGCTCTCACTCGGCAAGAATCGGTACGTGCTGGTCTCCGTGTCGACGCTGTCAGGTCGGAAGACTGGGTTGCTGATCATGATGACGTTCTTGATGGGAATCGCGATCGCCCAGAACGCCTGTACTAGTATGATAAACAGCGCGATGCGCCGCTCCCGCACTGGGTTGAGCGCCAGGAACGCTGCATACCTTGGTCGAAGTCCTGATTGCTGCTCTGAAATCGGTGGTGCTGACGCCACGAACGCTGGCGCTCCTCCTGCAGCTGGCACGACGCTTTGCTCCGGCATTTCTTCTCGCTTGTAAACCACGTTGCGCGAATTTCTCAGTGCTCATGCATCGCTCACACGAAGAGGCCGAGCCGACTTCGCAGTTAAAACACTTTGCTGCTTATTTGAGCTCACAGCCACGTTTTGCTGATCGATAAGACCCGTTGACTGGATGGGCCGTCCATACGACCATCACTCTTTTGCTTTTCTGATGACCCGATGGCTACATTTGGACATGGCTACACTTTTCTGACTCTTCTGAGTCGCTGTGGTGTCCCCTCAGATAGTGACTCGGAGGATGAGAAAACAAACGAAGACGAAAAGGTAAGAGAGGTGCTGCTGGTGGCAAGTGAATGAGTGGAACGAGCAGCTTGATACTAAGATTTTTGCGCAGCAGAGTGGATCAACCGAAGAATGAACGAACGCGTGAACGCTAGTGCCAGCGTTGCCTGCCTGTCTACGTCTGGAATGACGGGCCCCATGGCGGCGAAGCTACGAGAAGAGTATGCGAGCAGTCGTCGGAACTCCTCGCGGACGAGTCTGTCCGACCTCGCCAACGCTGTCGATATCAACAAGCAGAAGTATGACTCGCCGTTCGACGCGAGCCTCGTGGCGGCCAGGAAGCGCACGCAGCAGGAGAAGCTCTGGGACATCTTCGCAACCTACGCGCTGCAACTCTCCTCCGAGGACCCGACGCGGATGAGAATCGTGAACGTGATCAAGCTCCTGCAGGATTGCGGAGTCATCGACGGGTCGCACAGCGAGGAGGCCAAGATGAGCAAGGAGGTGTCGATCGTGTGCGAGTCGTTCCTGAAAAGCCACCCAAGCGAGTGTGACGGCACCAAGAAACTCAACTTTACCGCGTTCCTCGCTCTGCTGCATTTCGTGAAAATGGTGGATGATGCGTCTATTAACTTCTAGCCAAGCACGTGTTTCATGACGCTAACGACCGTTGGGTTGCTTTATTCGTCCCCCTCTGCAGTCGGGTGATCAGGGCCCGAGTCGAGCGTACGACTCGCTCGTGGGAACGTGCATCGAGCGGCAGCTCAAGCCAAGGCGAGCTCAATACATCTGAACATTACAGACTCAATGCCAAAGACTCACCTCACATGAGTCGTCGTTATGCATTCGCCAACAGAGTTCGTGTTCCTCTGAACAAGGAGACTGAGGAATGCAAGAAAGTGCTGGTTGCGTTTGACGATCCACTGGCCAAAGTGGGCAACTCGACTTCTCTACAGCTCCTATGAACACGTGTGCTTAATAGCTAGCTGGTCTCTTACGACTCACTTGTTCTGATTGCCCTCTCTCAATCAACAGATTTTTGCGTTCTACGCGAGCGCGACCCACGCAAAACTGGAGAAGCTCGAGCCAAAGACCGCGCAGCAGAGTCCTGCGCACATGGGGTACGCCGAGAGCGTGGCGCTCGGCCGCATGTATGGCATCATCGCGCTCGGAATGCTCATGACAACCGAGTTCTCGAGCGTGTACATCGATAGCATCGCGAAAGCGCCCGTGACCGAGTACGACCGCGTGCTAACATGCGACGGCTTCTGCAAGCTGCTGGCGCGGTTGTCCCGCAAGATCTGTCGCGAGGAGCTCACCCCGAGCGATAAGAAGCTCAAGTAAGGAGTCTAAAAGATCACGTCGCTGGCTCTTGGCTCACAAAAACTCTTTTCTCATGCATGCGTGTGTGTGTGCATTGACCAAATGACTGGTGCAGAGGGTTCTTCCAGCTTATGTGGCTCGCGTGCGCGTCGAGCTCGCCGCACGCTTTGAAGATCACGGACGTGCTCAAGACCGACCGCGTGAACATGATGAAAGTGTTTCTGATGCACTTTGAGAAGTTCTGGAAGAAAGAGCAGTACGAGTACGTCCCCATCCCTCCGATTCACTCCTCTATTGCGTTTGCTGGGTACATGACTGTTGACGGTCGCCGTTGATCCATACCGTAGAAACTACGTTAGCTCACGAGGAAGTCCAGGTCTGGACGACCTTCTTGCTACGAATAATAGCAGCAATACCAAAAGTTCCAGCACGGCGCCACCTTCGCCAACGAGTCCTCGACCTTCGATGACCCAAAAACTCAGCCTCTGCGTGCAGACGACTGCCACCAACGGCAGCACCAGTCTCGAGGCGAAGAAAACGCTGCAGCGGCGTTTTAGCATGAAGACTCTCCCGCAGTCCCCCACAAAGGACAAGCAGACTCGAGGTGGGGACAAAGTTCAAGAGCCACCGTCGACAGCACCACCATCGCCAGTGAAGTAGACACCTTCCCTTTAAGGGTATTGACATAATAAGATAATGGAAATTGGTTTTGTGAATATGGAAATTGGTTTCTATTACAAATTTGGTTAGCTGGTTGATCTCTTCTTGCCTTATAAAGCGATAGGTTGCAGCAGCGAGAAGCTGCCCGTGCCCACGCGCGGTGGCTGGCCCAGGATGATGCGCGCCGATGGGCTCTCTAGGTCGTCGGCCAGCCCACCGAGCGCCGCCTGCGTGAGGAACTTCATGGACGTCTCGAAGGTGATCTGCTGCATGGCCGAGCCCTTGTTGTTCATGCCTATGCGGTTGAGCGGCATGTAGCCGCCCTGCGCCGTCATGTAGTCGGCCAGCAAACTCAGGTGGCGCGGGTCCACGCTGATGCCGTAGACGCCGAACACGTCGTTGATCTGCTTGGAGATAGACGCGCGCGCGGCCTCCACGCCATAGGTCTTGAGCACCTGGAAAATGTCGTTCGTGGCCAGCTGGTTCACGTCCAGGATATCGTCGAACGCCCAGATCTCCTGGAAGTTGAGACCCTCGGTCTGCACGCACGGCTTCTCCTCCTGCGCCTCGCCGATGCGCTGGTTGATCAGGTAGCAGCGCGAGATGCCTGGGCAGTGCTGCACCAGCACCTGCTTGGCCACCTTCTCCACGAGCGGCACCATGAGCACGGTCTTGGAGTGCGTCGGGAAGCGCAGGCGCAGCTCCACGTAGTGCTCCTTCGCGTTGCGACCGCAGTACATAAAGTATTTGTTCTTGCGCACGCTGATGGGCACGTCCAGCGTCTCGAGGCCGTTCACCATCGTCACGCCAGCGCTCTTGGATTTGAGCTTCTTGTCAAAGACGCCAGTGCTGGTGCTGTCGTCGCCCTCTTCGTCCGCTGTGTCCGCATCGCCGCCGTTCTTGCTCTTCTTCTTGCTCTTCTTGCGATTGCCATCGTCGTCGTCCGAGTCGTTGTCCGAACCCGCCTGCGCCTTGCTGATCTTCTCGTCCTCCTCGTCCATCTCGTAGCCCTGCACCTCGCGGCGGCTGCCGAAGCGCAGCGTGCCCTGTTCGTCGTTGTCGTCATCGTCGTCGTCGTCGCTCTTCTTCTTGCGACCGGCCGCACCGGACGAAGCGCCGACAAAGTTGTTGGTCTCGGCCACAGCCGACACGCTCACGCCGCTCTTCTTCATCTCGCGCGAGATCAGCGTCAGCAGCTTGCTGATGAAGCTCTTGCCCACGGCGTCGTACACGTCGCTCGAGCTCAATCCGAACGCTTTCTTGATGTACTTGAGCTTGAAGAACGTGAGGCGGATCGTGTAGTCGCGCACCCACAGGATGCCGTTCTCGCTCTTCACGAACTCGTCCGTGACTGCCACACCGCGCTGGTTGCTGATCAGCTCCGAGAGTGCCACCTGGTTCAGGCGCTGCTCCACCTCCTGCGCGCGCGACTGGTCCACGTCGTCCAGCAGCGGGATCGTCATCATCGGCGTCGACATATTCTCGCTCGCCGTCATGATGATCTCACGCAGACGTGGGATACCGAGCGTGACGTTCGCGGCACCGTGGCCCGCCAAGTGGAACGTGTTGAGCGTCATCTGCGTCGACGGCTCGCCGATACTCTGCGCCGCGATGATGCCCACGTTCTCGCCCGGGTTCGCCATGCTGCGCAGGTAGTTGACCCACACGAGCAGCTGGAATGCGTCGGGGCTCACCGTGTGCTTGGTCAACATCTTCTCGCGGTCAATCTCGTCCGTTTCCTCACCGTTTTTCTTGCTCTTCTTGCTCTTCTTCTTGCTCTTCTTGAGCAGATCCAGGCAGTTGGCCGGGTTGCGCTGGTTGTAGTTCCAGAGCTTCTCCTGGATGCGCTCCGAGACCGTGCCCACGTGCTGGTTGAGCTCCAGGCTCTGCATCACCGGGTCCGCACGCTCCGCCTTGATGATTTCCACGCGACCCGACATCGCGCGCGTGTTGTTCGTCGGCTTGCGCGCCTTGAACACGGTCGTGCGCGGCACGCCGAACGCCTTGCGGCCCGTGTCCAGGTACTGGATGTCGTAGGTCGAATCGCGCCCGTCCTCATACTCCTGCGCGAGCGCGAGGATCTCGGCGTCCGCGAAGCCTTGCTCAATGTTGCCGCGCTTCCACTTCGTCTCACCCTCCTTCAGGCGACGCGCCTGCACGCGCACACCGGCGCGCAGCACGGTCGCCGGGTTCGCGTAGTCCTTCTGCAAAGCCTCGCGCGTCTCGGCGTGCAGCTTGAGCGGCTTCATGATGTCGAGCTTCGTGTGCTCGAAGAACTTGGCGTCAATGCCGTACTTGTGCGAGATGCTGCGGTGGTTCATCGCCTGGAAGTTGAACTGGTCGTCCTTGCCCGAGAGCATCGCGCTCTGCACGGGGTCGACGCCATCTTCACCGTACAGGAATTGCACGACGTTGCCGTCCGAGCCACGCACCGTGTGGTCGTAGTTCACCTGGAGGTCTTCCAGGTGCTTGATCAGACAACGCTGCAGGTACCCACTTCGACTAGTCTTTACGGCGGTATCGACGAGACCCTCACGACCAGCCATACAATGGTGGTAGTACTCCTGCGGACGCAGACCCGTCAAAAAACGATCGGTAATGTACCCACCGGCACGAGGGGCCGGGTCGAATGGCTCGTAGGACGGCAGCGAGCGACCACTGCTCAGGATCGGCACACGGCGGCCCTCGAGCGCCTGCTGGCCGAGACCGCAGGAAATCTGCGAGTGGTTCACCATCGAACCCTTGGCACCCGTGAGCACCATGAGCGAGAAGCAGTTGGCCGGGAACGACTTGGTCTGTCCGGACGGCAGACACGTCTTGATGATGTCACTGTTCGAGCCGTGCACCGTGCCCATCATGTGTGCATCGAGCGCCTTGGCGTTCTGGTCCGCGTCTGGACCCGAGAGCAGCTCCCGCATGCGCTCGCGGATCTGCACGCGCTCGGCTTCGTTCATGCGGCGGCGCTTGCCGCCGTCCTTCTGCTCCGAGGCGTGCTTGGCCTCCAGCAGATCCGTGAGACCCGCGAACTCGGCGTACGCCTCTTCGCCGTTGAACACGGACTCGTGCACGAGCTTGCGGCGACGCTTCTCAGCGTCCTTGTTTAGCGTCAGGTCCTCCAGAGCGCACGTGTGGCCCGCGAACTGCAGGTAACACGTGAACAGGCGGCCGAGCGTCGTGAGCAAGTCCGCGGCGATGCGCGAGCCGTAGATCTCGTAACACGCGTGCACGAAACCGTGCATGGACGCGCCGAACTGACTCTTGTCGAGCACACCCTGGAGCAGCTCGCCGTCGCGGAACACGACAATGTGCTCGGCATTCGCGTTGCCGTACAGGTCGCCCTTGATCTTGGCCTTGCTGTCCAGGTTGAGTGGCGGCAGCCCCTTCGTGAGCATCTTGAGCACGGACGTGATCACCTGCTTGCCCGTCCAGAGCTGCTGCGGCTTGAGGATCGCCGGAGGCACGATCTCGATGTGGGACTTCTCCACGCCGGCGTCCTCCATGCTCGCCCACGCGTTGTAAAGCAGCTGCATGTACATGTCCTTGGTCAGGAACGTGTCGCGCTGGCTGAGCTTCACGCCCGAGTCGACGTGGTCCTGGATCAGACCGCGCAGCGGCGAGCCGTCGGTCGGCACGAGGTACTGGTTGTCGTTCGACGCGATGTTGTACGCCTCCGAGCGCGCGAGCTCGTTCTGCGGGAAGTGCATGTTCATCTCGTCACCGTCGAAGTCGGCGTTGAACGTGTTACAGTTGGCGTAGTGCATGCGGATCGTCTGCATCTTGGGGTTTGTGAGCACACGCGTGACGTGCGCCATCATACTCGGCTTGTGCAGCGTCGGCTGACGGTTCATGAGCACCACGTCGCCAGTCTTCAGGTGACGCCACACGCGCTTCACGCGGTTCTTGCTGGTGCCCTGAGCGCTCGCCGAGCGGGTCAACAGCGTCTTGCTGATGGCTTCACGCTGGTGCAGCGAGCGCTTCTTCAGGTCGATCAGACGGCCGGTCTCGCTCTCGACAAAGTTCGCACCCGGGTGCACGTCCGGGCCGTTGATCACCAATTGGCGCATCTCCTCGACGTTCCACGGCGTCACAGGCTGTGGGTACGTGAGCGTCTTGGCGAACCGCAGCGGGACACCGATCTGGCTCGTGCTGATGTACGGGTCTGGTGAAATGACGGAACGCGCGGCGTAGTTGACGCGCTTGCCCATCATGTTCTTTCGGAAGAGTCCCTCTTTCTTCTCGATCACCTGCTTGATGCCCTGTGCGGCGTCGGCGCCGGGCTTGGCGTTGCTGCTGTCCACGAGGCAGTTGACGTTGTTCTGCAGCTCGGTCCAGACCGCGAGCTTGCGCGCGAGGTTGAGCTGCTGCTTCTTCTCCTCGGCGCTGTCGTCGTCCTCCGTGGTCTGCGCCTTCTGCTGTTCGTAGTAGTTGCCCTGCACGATGTTCTCGCTGAGCGTCAGGATCTTGGACAGGTACGTGTTCTGCGAGTGCTCAAACTGCTTGTCACCGAGAAACACTGGCGGACGGAAGCGCGACGGCGCAACCGGGATCACGCTCAGGAAGAACTTCTTCCAGCCGCCGGCGCGCGCCTTCACGCGTCCGCTGGCGATGCTGCGGTCTCCATACAGAAGCTCCATGAGGCCGTCTTCGTTCTTCCACATCATCTGCAGCTGCGACTGCACTTCAAGCGGCGGCAGGTACTTGCTGCGGGATGACGTGTCCTCCGTGCTCGCGTACTTGTTGGAGCCGCCCGTGTCGCTGTCCTCGTCCGAGTCATCCGAGTCGTCCGAGTTCATGCGCTCGTCCTCCGAGAGGTTGCCCGTCATCGTGTCGAGCGCCGAGGTGACCGTGAGGTTCTTGGAGCGGTTGACCTTGCGCGAGCGCGCGCTGAGGCCCTTGAGGAAGATCTTGGATTTCGAGTCCTGGCGGATACCTGGCGAGATGGCGCCACAGTTCTCGCACTTGGCCTTCACGCCCTTGAAGAACTCGGTCGCGAGCTTCTCACGCTGCACCTCGGAGAGACGCGCCAGTGGACGGATGCGGCCCGACTTGCCGTTCACCTGCGAGAGCGCGAGGCGCTCGTACTCGTCCAAGATCGCCTGCTGGCGCTGGAACGTGCGCTGTGGCGGCTCGTCCTCGACGCCGTTGCGCTGCTCGAGCAGCTCCGAGAGCATCGCGGCCTCTTCGTCAAAGCCGTTGTCGATCAGCAGCACCTTGACGCGCAGCACGCGCGAGCGTGCCGATGCGATGCGGAACTTGTGGCATGTGAAGCACTTGCGCTTGAGCAGCGTGAGCATGTGGCCAAAGAGCACGGGGTTGTACACCGGCACGGGCAGCTCAATGTGGCCCAAGTGGCCCGGACACTCCTTCTGCGTCTGGTGGCACGTCGGACAGATCATGTTGAAGTCCACGGGACCGAGCGCCGGGTCGTAGAGACCGCCGATCACCGGGTTGTTGAGCGAGTCGAAGGACATGCGGCTCGTGATCTGCTTGACGCTCAAGTCGCGGATCTCGGCGTCCGAGTAGAAGCCGAAGCCCACCTCGGAGACCTCATAGCGCAGGATCGTCTGGTCCGTCGCCGACTCCATGCTGCTGCTGCTGTGCTTACGCTGCTGGTATGGTGAGTAGCTACAGAAGCGGATGGAGGCACAGAGAAGGGAAGAGGAAGAAGCACGCAGAGGCTGATGCTGCTGCTGCTATTGCTGGTGTTCCTGGTGACTCTTTGTGCGGATTTATTTCACTGGCGCCCGTCCGCCGGCCGCTGCCAGCAATGCGAACAAGATGCGGCTGGTTCTGTAACCAATCAACCAAATGGTCACGATGGAGTGTCGTTAATGCAAGTAATCACTGATGCCGATAGTCCTTAATAAGCGGTATACAACCTTGCAAAAATGACCCGCTCTACAACCTACGAGCTGATTGGCTGAGACCACATTTTGTCCGTGCTTTATACAAACAGCAAGTGAACACGGACAGACCCAAAATACAAGATTGGGTCCGTCCGTGTTCACTTGCTGTTTGTATAAAGCACGGACAAAATGTGGTCTCAGCCAATCAAATGCAACCAGTCAACCGAAGGAGCACCTTTTTAGCTAATCAGGAAAATTTTCATAGTTTTAGCCAATGGAATGG
>JAADVN010000502.1:0-17255 GCA_023335535.1 Globisporangium spinosum | reverse complement strand
CGAGCCATTCCCAAGCGTCTACGGGATGGAGACCGCGCTGCGAACGATCAAAGTGTCGCTGCTCGAGCCGCTGGAGGACTGCAGTCGCTTCCTGTCCTTTGGCACAGTGCCTCCAAAGGGGATACTGATCACCGGTGCGCCAGGTTCTGGGAAGAGCCATCTCGCGAACGCTGTTGCAGACGAAGTGCGACGTCGAGGACTCGCGTCTTTCGTGTCGGTGAACTGCACGGATTTGCTCACGAAAGTGGTTGGCAACACGGAGAAAGCGCTCCGTGAGCTCTTTGCGACCGCGCGCAATGCCGCGCCGTGTGTGCTGTACTTTGACCAGATCGAGAGCATCGCGCCTGTGCGCGGCTTTGACAACAGCACGGAGCAGACGTTCGACCGCATGCTGAGCATGCTACTGGTGGAGATGGACGGATTCAACACGAGTCCGTCCAAGTTGCAGAAGAGTCTGGAGAACAACGAAGCCCGCGACGCTTTCCTCAAGCAGCACGTGGTGATTCTAGCGTCAACGACACAGAAAGAGCTGCTCGATCCGTCCATCCTGCGTCCTGGGTACGTGAACATTGTGTTTTGTGCCTTCTGTTTGTTTCATGTAGGTCATTGGATGGGCTATTTACTAACTGTGAATGCTCTGTGCTCTCTCTCTCTCGCTTGTAGGCGCTTTGATGTGCACATCCACGTCGACTTCCCGGACGAGAAGGCTCGCGAGCAGATCATTCTGGACACGCTGGCGAAGATCCCACTCGACTACACGCAAGACGCAGCGCTCGGAGACACGCAAGCGGTTGCGACGTATGTTGCGAAGCGCACAAGCGGGAAATCTGCTGGTGATGTCCGCGCACTGCTTCGAGAAGCTGCGATGGCGTCCATGCGCGAGCGTATTGATGCCACGAGCGTCGCCATCAAGTTTGTAAAGCAGGCGCTAGATGAAGGTGGCGACATTCTAAGCCAGCAGCAAAACACTTTTGGACGACAGGCGTCCATTCCAGTTGGACGCCCCAAGATGCCGTCATCTCGAGAGAGACGAGGCGGCAGACGGTAGATTTATGTAGAGTAATAGTCCTATTATTGATCAGAAGTCAGAATAGTGACCATGCTTACCAATCCGGATTGGATTCAGGAAAAGGATAAATATCCTCTATTAATAATATGTTTTGCCTGCTTCGATCACACAATTTGCCATGCGTGGAGCGAAGCGCAAGCCGACGCCTCATCTTGGCGCGCAGCTCCACGCGCGCAACAGATACAAAGACGCCGCGCCAGACTTCTACGCATTAGCAGAGCTCTATCCGTCCTTCAAGCAGTAGTACGTAGTGTCTCTGTTGTTGCTGTTATCTCTTGGATCTCATGAGAACGTGAAGAGCAAACCTGTGTTCAAGTGTTTGTGCATGATCCGCAACCTTTTGTAGCGTGCGCAATGTGAACGATGTGAAGCGCACGGCGTCGCTCGCGTGGGACGACCCGTTCGCTGTGCGTGAGCTCACGAAGACGCTGCTGCTGCACGACTTCCAGCTCCAATGGACCATGCCGATCAACCGCCTCTGTCCACCAGTATGCCATTGGCCGTTTGTGTATCCTTCACCACTGACTGACCGAATGACTGAATAGCACCGTGTCTTGTTATACTACATGTGTGTGGCTGTAGCTCCCGAATCGCTTGAACTATCTGCACTGGATCGAGGATTTACTGCTGCAAGCCAACGTGAACCCATTCGCTTCAGCATCAGCATCGACATCAACATCAACCACCAACAGCAGCGCTTCATGCGAAAACCCCACTCCGATATGTGGGATCGATATTGGCACTGGCGCGAGCTGCATATACGCACTGCTCGGTGCGAGAATGAACCACTGGAAGTTCATCGCGACGGAGATCGACCCCGAGTCGTATGCCTCTGCCAAAGAAAACGTGGCTCGCAACGCGCTCGCCAGCAAGATCCTCGTGATGAAAGTCGAGACCGACAGGCTGCTGCAAGAGCCTTTGGGGCAAGAGGGCGGCAGATTTAACACGTGGAAAGGTGGTAAATTCCACTTCTCCATGTGTAACCCGCCGTTCTTTGCGGACATGAGCCAGGCGGACACGAACCCGGAGACCTGCTGCATGGGCAGCAAGAGCGAGATGGTGTGTTCCGGCGGCGAAGTCGCGTTCATCACAAACATGATCGAAGACAGCTTGGTGTTGAAAAGTCGCGTGCTCTGGTACACGTCGATGATCGGCCGCAAGTCGAGCATCCGCAAGATCCTGGCGGTGCTGAGAGAGAGGCAGGTGCCGCACACGCGCACGACCGAGTTCTTCCAGGGACGCACCAAACGATGGGGCATCGCGTGGACGTTTGCGAATGGTCTAGTGGGCTCAGAGGCAGCGGAGGTGAGTTGGGACTACGTATTGACTTATGTGGTTGGGGGTTGATCATATAACTCTCGCTTTGTGACTCAATTGTGCAGAGCAAAGTGCTGGGCAAGCGAAAGGAAGCACATCGACGACAGGAGCTCGTGTTTTCAGTGCCAGCTGCGACAAAAGAGGGCAGCAGCAGCAGCCAAGGTTGGTAGTTGTTTGTTTCTGCATGTCTGATAACAATGGCTTACGTAGATGAGGCTCTGACAGCGTATTTGTGATTGATGTATTGGCAAACAAATAATCAGCAAGCAATGGATGCACGTCTGTAGCTGAAGTGGTGCGCCGAGTTCAAGAATTTGCTGATGGAAATCAGCTGATCACCATTGCCGATGCACATGGTGAACATGAAGAAGAAGACGATGGCGATGGCGACTCGCGCGACGCCACAAGCAGCCCTTGTGCGCTGTACGCTTTCCTCCGACTGCAGAGTGCGGGCAAACCAGACAGTCAGAATCAAGACGCTTTCCAAGGACGGATTGAGATCTCGTCCCATACAAACAGCAGCAGCAACTCGGATGCAAACAGCGCAACACTGGACTTTGAAGTGATCGTCGCGTACGAAGCAGGCGACCGCCGCGCATTCTGGAAAACTACAGACGCGCTCAAAGCAGCAACCGTGCGGTCGGGGCGTCAGTGGCGACGGAAGCGGCAGCACGTTGAAGGACGAGGAAAAGAGCCAAAGCAACGAGAGTTATCATTGTCGCTAATAACATAGCGGGTTGTTTTCGCCTTTGCAGTTGTTAGACACGACAAAGTCACACACACATACAGTACAATACCTACCATAGTCACATTGCCCTCTTGGAAGCACCTCACGATACTGGATTAGGCTGTCGAGCGCAGCTTCTCGGCAATGGTCACGATAAACGTGCCAATGTCCGTGACAGTGTTGCGGATCGCGATCGATTCCTCCGGGTGCATCCAGCGCAGCGCCTCAATGTATTCGTGCAGCGCAGGCTTGATGCGGTCTTTCTCCAGGTGTAGCGCCGCGAGGTTCAAGCTGGGGAAGTGGCGTACGTCGTAGCGCGGCGCGCGCTTCGCCTGCAAGAAGAGCTCGACTGCCTCCTCGTCAAAGCCCTGTTGCACGCGGATGAGTCCGAGGTCGTTGTAGGCATTCCCAAAGCTTGGGTCGAGCTCAATCGCACGCTCACACTCCACAGACGCCTTCTCGAGCTCTCCATCCAGGTACAAGTGCCAGCCCAGGTACGCGTGCGCATCTGCAGTTGGGAACAACTTGATTGACTGTTCGTAATATGTCTTCGCGATGCGCGCGCGGTTATCTGCGCTCATGTCGTCGTTCTCCAAGACCTCAGACGCACTTTTGATCAGCTGCAACGCGTCGTCGAGCGCCTTGGTTTGCTCCGGAGTATACTGCTGCTTCTTGAGCTCGTCGTACTTCTCGTCAAATGTGACCGTTTCCTGTTGTACAAAGAACTCGAGCAACTCCTGGTCGCGCGCGTCCGCGTACAAAAGATGCACGCGCTCGGCGGTTCCCTTGTTGATCACGAACGCTTCGTCAACGGCAGCGTCCAGCTCCTCAGCAGTGGCTCTCGGCACGCGGAACTCGCGGCGCAGCGTCTCCACACACGACGCGCCGGTCGTGAAGAAGTCACACTTGCTGTTGCCGGCGTCCCAGATCACTTCGCGTGGGAGTAGTGCCTGCATTTGTTACAATACCGTCAGTGGTCAGTGGAGTTAAATCTTGAATAAGAAGACAGTTGAGAGCTGTTGTGTGAATAGAGTTACTCTTGTGTGCTCACAGGCTACTAAATCTAGCGAGACCTAGGCAGCGGCAGCAATATAGATCAGCGCTGACCTTGAACTCCTTGTGCTTGTCAAGCACTTTGGCGCTGCGCATGAGCGAGCGGTAGAGCGCGACGACGAGCTTTGCGGAGCCCATTCTCGCTTTCTTCTTGATGATGATGACGACGATGCCTTTTCCTTTCTGAGCAAGCTTTTTTCTGAGGCGATTCCGAATCCTAACTTAATGTGTCAGCGTTTCAATTTTACATTGTCTAAGGCAATAATACCTTCTTTTTGCTTCAAAAATACCTTCTTTTTGTCCAAATGTCCAAATAATTCAGGTTGACCACATACGAATAGGAAGCGGTGCCGCATTCATTCCCTCCATTGCCCTTTGCAGCCAAGTGCAATAAATTGAGAAGCAGCAAAGTGCGTGGAGCCCAGGCGGGAGGAAGTTTTAGTATGGGCGTGCAGCTGGAGATCTGCGGCATCCCCGTGGAGTTCCCGTTCCCGCCGTACGATTCGCAGCTCATCTACATGGAAAAGGTGATCATCTCGCTCTCCTCCAAGCAGAACGCGATCCTCGAGAGCCCCACGGGCACGGGCAAGGTGCGATGCGCGCTTTTGGGCATTTGACGAGTTTATTGGCAGTGGCAACGCGCGCGCTCGTTGTGTATATATAAACTCTCACACTGTTGTGGTGCACAAATGCATGTGCTACTGCTATTGATGTGTGACTTCAGACGCTGTGCTTGCTGTGTGCGACGTTGGGGTGGCGCAAGCACTTTGAGAAGACCCTAAAAGCGAAAGCTGGTGGCGCTGGTGCAACTGCTGGTGGTGCCGGTTCTGGTGATGCGACGGACAGCATGTTCAACCGACGCGGTTCGAGCTCTCAGTCAAACCGCCTCGCGTACGAAGGCTACGATAGCGGCGGAGAGGACGAGAAAGAGGCGGCGGAGCGCGACCTGATCCCGCGCATCATCTACTCGTCGCGCACGCACTCGCAACTCAAGCAGGTCGTGCAGGAGCTGCGCAACACGTCGTACAGTCCACGCGTCGCGGTGCTGGGCTCGCGCGAGCATCTGTGCGTGAATGAGAAGATCTCGCAGATGCGCGGAACGCGGCAGAACTTCGCGTGTCGTGATGCTGTCAAGCGGAAGAGGTACGTCATTCACGTGGTTTCTATTTGCTCGTGATGAGTGATGTTATTCGAGAGGCCCTTGTCGCTAATCGCTTTTCGTCTTGATGGGCTGCAGCTGTGTCTATAAGAGAGGCTTTGACAACGCTACCCGAAGGAATACGAAGCAGAATGTTCCGATCTTGGACATTGAAGAGCTCGTCGAGACGATGAAAAAGAAAGAGGTACGTGTATTATTGAACTTGTGCTTTGCCATGTCCTGAATGCTAGTGATGAGGCGCATGCGCATGCCGTTGAGCCTAACAACGTACGGGTTTAATGCGATGATGTATTAGATCTGCCCATTCTTCCTGAGTCGCAATATCCTGCCCGATGCCGACATCATTTTCGTTCCGTACAACTACTTGATCGACCCGCTCTCGCGACGGTCCATCGGTATTTCGATCGAGAACTCCATTCTGATCTTTGATGAAGCCCACAATGTGGTACGTAGGAAGGAAAAAAGAGGTTGGGATGTCTACGCTATTAAGGTAGCATCTTCTAATCCATGTGTTTGTGTGTTTGTGCAATTGCGGTTTGTAATAGGAATCGATTGCGAGCGAAGCTTCGTCGTACGCGCTATCGTCAACCGACATAGCTGGATGCGTGACCGAGGTCCAGCAGTTCATCCAAGCGCTCTTTGAGAACCGCGTCGTGCTCGGCCCAGGCAGCAATTTGTCGGCAGAGGTAGGCTTGGAGAGCGGAAAAGTGCTGATGCTGAACTGCACAGGTGATGATACGCGTTATTTTCTAACAATCTCACGTTGTGTAGTCGGCGGAGACTCTGAAGGCGCTGCTTCTCGAGATCGACAAGGGACTGAACAGCTTTCCGCTTTCCTCAACTGGTGGGTTTACAAAGGTTCGTCGCAATCCCCATACGCTTTTACGCATGTTTAGTTTGTGAGCAAAAGTGACAACCTTGTTGTTTTCTGCTATTCGGTGTGGCTACCAGCCTGGAGAATACATCTTCGAGTTCTTCCAGCAATTCAACGTGAATTTTGACACGTGCCCGCTCGTGTTGAGTATGATTGAAGAGATCATCGAGCATGCGAATGACGGAGGAAGAAACCAAGCAGTCGCTTCAAAGCTAGACGCGTTACTGTCATTCATGGGGACAATCTTCCGCAACAAAGAGCAGCACCTGAAGGTATTGGGCATGCTTTAGCTGGTGGGTTGCGGTTTGCCTTTGCTCGGTGCGCTGAAGTTGTTGTCTCATTTTGTTGTAACAGTCTGCGAAAAACTACAGAGTTCATATCCAGGAGGTTCAAGAGAGGTGCGTCTGAAGAAAGTGGATTCCAAACATTTGGTCGTGTGACTGATCGTCTTGTTTTGTGTCTGTGTGTTTGAAGATCGTCGAACGCACCTCGCCTATTTAATTCAGTGCGCAAGAACAAGTCTACGACTAGGGTATTTAACTACTGGTGCTTCCATCCAGGCGTTTCTTTCAACGAAATCTGTGCGAACAATGTCTACAACGTCATCCTGACCAGGTAAAGCGTGCTTTTGCTGAATAGATCACGGCACATGGAAAGAAAAGATTCGGGTCGAAAGTCTAACATGTTTGCTGTTTGTTCTTTGACTGCATCAGTGGCACGCTTTCTCCGCTGGAGACAACAATCAAAGAGCTCGGGATTGAATTTCCAGTACGGCTGGAAAACAACCACGTGATTGATGCCAATCAAGTGTGGGTGGGTGTTGTGGGCACTGGCGTGACCGGGAAACGTCTGAATTCCAGCTACAACTTTCGATCGACCGATGAATACTTGCTGGAGCTTGGGAACACGATCGTGAATTTCACGCGTCTCGTTCCAAGCGGCTTGCTGGTGTTTTTTCCGTCATACACGATTTTGGAGGACAGCATTGCCAGGTGGCAGCGACCTGCACAGGGAGACGTGAGTGCTTCGATCTGGGATCGCATCGTTCAACAGAAGCAAGTCTTCATCGAGCCTCGCGCACGATTGGATTTCAAAAAGGTCGTCGATGAGTACCACGAGACGATCAAAACGAACACAAACGGCGCTGTCTTCTTTGCAGTTTGCCGCGGAAAGGTACGTTACCTGCACAATGCGTTTGTGCGAGCTCTGTGTGGCAGTGGTGTCTCATCCATGGGTGTCCCTTCTTTTTGTTGAGTAGGTCAGCGAAGGAATCGATTTCTCAAATGACAAAGGTCGAGCTGTGGTGATCACTGGACTTCCGTTTCCTCCAACGAAAGATCCGAAGATCGTTCTGAAGAAGAGTATCTTGGACGAGGCTGTTGTGCCTCCTGGAGAGCTTGTGAGTCGCCTTCAGTCCACAACCCGTTTTGGTTTGCTTGAACACCCACAGTACTGACACGCAAACATTATGTGAAAAAATCATTCTACTGTAGAAACTGACCGGCAACCACTGGTACATCCAGCAAGCATCCCGAGCTGTGAATCAAGCAATCGGCCGAGTCATTCGTCATCGTCATGACTACGGCGCGATCGTCCTGTTGGATGAACGGTTTGCACTCCAGCAGCAACAAAAGTGCCTCTCGAAGTGGCTGCAGCCGTACTGCTTCACGTGCAGAAGTTATGGTATGTTGTCCATGTGCTTCCTTTGCTTGTGGTCGTGATTTGTTCTCACATTTGTAATTCGTTGACAGGAGAGGCGCACATTGGCCTTACAAGGTTTTTCAAGAGCAACAAAGCAAATGCACCGCCACCGCAGCTAGCCCAGAAAGCTATTGTTGCCCAGCCGAAATCTCTAGGATTGTCGAAGCGAACGGTTTTAAAGAGTGCGGCATTTCCGACGCAGGACTCGAACCAAGCTAGCCAAGCACAGGAGCCAGGAAGCTACTCGAATTCTTCAACTGCGATTGGAGATGGTCAATCATACGTGAACCCGGAACTCTTTCGGCAACCAGCGAGCAATGCACAGCGAACAGGTACAGAAAGAACATGGAATTGCTTAGCTACAGTATTTTTCACCAGGTACTCAAACCGCTTTGGTGCTGTATTATCAGGCGCAATCGCCGAGTCAAGCCGCAGCATTACGATGCCAAATCGAGCGCCGACCTCAACCATGCCAAGAAAGCAAACGCTTGGGGCGCTTTTCTCCACAAAGTCAGCGATGGTCGAATCCACATCCTCGATTTCGCGTCCATTTGTTCCTCCAAAAGCCCACCCAGCTGTCCAGAGCTCGACAAATTCAGCAAGCTCGAACTCAGAAACCCGGTCAACTGAAGCAGACGAGGCAAGTTCTTGGGACGCTGCGATGCGAAAGTTTGCAACGACGCAGGGCAGTAGTACACCAACCCTCGACACCAAGCCATCGAAGGAGGAAATCTTCGTGTCCGTGTTCCCTTCCGTCGCAAGAAGTGCGCTCGCAGAACCTGACGTGTCCAAGCTATACGGGTTCATTCGACAACTTCACGACGGCAACGACATTGGCAATGCGCTGAGCTCCATTTGCGAGTTGCTCCAAGGTCCGGACTGTAGAGACCTGCTCAACCTGATGCCGAACGTGTTGAAAGGAGCGATCAGTCAGCAATTTGTTGAAAAGGCAACCTCTCTCGGTCTCCCAATCGACCTTTCTTTGGTCTCAGCAGCTGAAGGTGGGGGTGACGCTGGAAATGGTGGTGTAAGTGCCTCCGAACCCCGGAATTCAAGCATGGCAACCTTCTTCGAACGGATTCATCAGAAGAGAAGACGCAAACAGCAAGACGCCCAGATACCCACTGCTGCTATTGTAAAGGACCCTCAGTGTGTCGTGTGCTACGACATTACTCGGAAAGCTTACGCCGCACAGTGCGGCCACATTTGCTGCATGGGCTGCTGGAAAAAGGTAAGAGCGAGTCATGTTGCCTCGTTGTTGGAGCGCTGTTTTGATTCTCACGTCGTTTTGATCCTCGTTTTGATCCTGTAGATGGAGAAAGATGGGTTCACGTCCTGTCCACTGTGCAAGATCCCGCTCAAGTTCGAGCAGCTGAGCCTGATTCGCGCGGCAAAGAAGCTGCTCCCGTGAGCACCCTACCCTGATGGATGGCAGATCCAACTCACAATGTCTTAAAGCGATCTTTGCCGGTTCAGTCTGACCCTGATCTTTTGTAGTCAGCACCAGCGATTATGTGCAGGTTTTGTGTGCGCAATCAATGAAGTACAGTCCACAATGGACGTCGGGTAACGATGTTAAAGAACCGCGAGGATCGGGTGTGCTAGCTCGCATGATTCCAATTCCACTTACTGTGCTTTTTTGCCAGGTAGAAGATCGCTGAATCCGCTACGCGAGACATGGAAGAAGCGCGCAGTTTTGCGCATCAAATCACGGGATTAAATGGCGAGAACAAGGTTCTCGACGCGCAAACCGGAAAAAGGAATCGGTTTTCAGCTCTCTCTCATTGTATCTATCCCTCGAGTATTATTATTAGTGTGCATTCGATCGAAACGACTCGAGAACCTTCAAGAGAGAGGCAGAAAGAAACATGTAGCGTACCTGCCGCCGCCGTCAGACCAAGCCAAGGATATACTACTACTGCAGCGTAGTAGGATAGCGCGCTGGTAGCGAAAGCAGTTGAGAGGCATATTTATAGTGCCTCTCGTGCTTCCTCAACGGCATTTGGTACTGGAAGCCCAGGAAACCTGCCCTTCGTGGAAAATGTCAGCACTCTTTATGGTCAGTTGGTCGTTTTACAATTGCTGTCATGCTGTCGTGGCCGTGGATCGTTTTCTGCTACAGGTCAGCGAAGCAAACCAAGGCATAGCGAGTCGCTCAAGCATCCATCCCAGCGAGGTGAGTCGGTCGAGGAGGAGCTGCAAAATCGCGTGCATGTCAGTCACTTCATTCTTCCACTTCCGCTGTATGTGGCTAAGCTTTTCCGCGCTCCTTCCTCTCTATCAAGCTGTACCAGCAAGTAGCCCAGTCCAGCACGCCGCATCGTGTTCGAAGTCTGAATTGAACATTCTGTGGCGCTGTCGTCACAGTCTAGAAAACCTCTTCTCTCCTCCGGAATTCTCAACATGTTCTTCGTCAACGGATATGTGGAGGCCGAACACCAGCAGTCGCACCACCAGCAGCAGCAGCGCTGCATGCCGCAGTGCTCCAGCGAAGAGAACGACATTCTGCGCGAGCTGCTACTCGATGGCGACTTCTCGTCCCCGCACCGCTTCGCGCTGACGCCGTCCAAGTCGATGACGACACCGTCGAGCTTGTCGCTCTCCAAACGCAATCACAATCACCACCATCACCACGTCGAGATCTCGATTCCGTAGATCTGCTTCGACAACAACAACAGCAGCAGCAGCAGCAGTACGCTTCTGAGAAGCACGCCTTCGCTCCTGAACCGCAACTTCTCCATGTTCCCAAGTCCCAGTCCGTTATCTCAGCAGCAGCGCATGCAAATACAGATGCCCCCGTCATCGATCATCAACTCGATCATCTCGCCGCCGCGAGTGTTCATCCAAGAGTTTGCCCAGCTGCCGCATCCATTTTTCCACGATTCGGTGCTCGACTCCGAGATCCAGGATGCCAAGCACCAACAGCACCAACAGCACCAACAGCGCCAACAGCACCAATATCAGCACCAGCAGCACCAGCAGCAACCCACTCACTCAGCGCTGAAAGCTCCCTTCTCCATCACGTCCTGCCTCCCGCCTCCGCCACTCCCGATGCCACCGTTGAAGAAGAACAAGAAGAGCCAAAACAGCAACACCAGCAACAGCAAAAAGGTATCGCCCGCATCGTCTGACGCTGATGCCACTGCCAGCAACAGCAACTTGGAGAAGAAACAGCTTCGATGCTCGTATCCGGACTGCCCCAACCTGCGCCGCTCGGCAAGGTTTGCAACATCGCCGGCTGCCACAAGTCAGGGCTGAGCCGGGGCAAGTGCCCTGAGCACGGCGGCGGTTCTCGGCGTAAGAAAGACGGCTGCGCCAAGTTTGCGCAGACACGAGGGCTCTGCAAGTCGCATGGCGGCGGGCGACAGTGCAACATCACCGGGTGCACCAAGAACGCGCACCAGAACCGCCTCTGCAGGTCCCACGGCGGTGGCAAGCGCTGTGATTTCTACGGATGTCCGAAGCGGACTCAGCACTCGGGTTTCTGCTGCGCGCACACCAAGATGGGACCGAGCAGCATCGGCAGCAACAACAGTAGCAGCGGCATGCACTCTGGCGACGAGGCAATGTCGGGGGCTCCGAGTCCCATGGGCTCGGGACTGCCAATGCCCATGTCGATGCTGTCTCCCATGCTCATGTCGCCGCACCGCCTGCTGTCTCTGCTCCCATAGCCGTGTCCCTTCGCATGCTGACCTCCGTTGGAAGTGGTCTCTCCCGAACTGGCGCAGAGATGGCACCAAGGAACCCGTTAGCACCAGTCATCTCACATCCCAGTGACAGAATTGCCCACCCCCCTTATTCTATTTACTACTAACCACACCTAAAAGAAAAGTAATACCATGAGTCAATCAAATTAGATAAAGCAAGCGCCAAGTCAGCAGCCCAAGTCCATCCTTCCAAGACCGACGTCATCAATGCAAAAAAAGAGATATTGAAGAAGCCTGTGGGCTTTACTCGGTCGCCTGTCTTGCAGCCCATGAGCCCCATCAGCCTTACCAACCACTTGTGGTCTGAGCTCCGCTTACACTGGGGTGATGACACCGCGCTCGACGAGGTCTGGGACTTCCGCGGCAAGCCATGGCGCGAGCTGAACAAAGTTGGCGTGATACAGTCAGTGAGTCAGTCAATCTGCTAATAGCATAGTTACGAGTGAGTCCATATACAAACAAGCACAGACGCACTCCAAGAGCGAGCGCGTGGGCGATGCCGAAGCGAGGGACATTCTTCTGCCACAGCGGCGCAAAGTGGATCGTCAAGCAGATCTTGCCGCCTCTGTGAGCGGAAATGCAGCCACATTGAGAGAGAGAATAGATTACGTGAGTGAGTGAGTCTGTCGTGCAGCCAGCCACTTTGCTGACACTAAATACATTTGTACTGGACAGCAACTGCATCGTTCGCACCTGTACATCTTGGAGGTCTTGCCCTCAAGCTCTGGGATGCAGAGCTCTGGGTTCGACACTGGGTACGTCGCTGGGATCTGCGCATTTTTGGTATCAATCGGAGTGGCACGAGCATCAAGCAACAGTATCAAATGGAAAGTATCAGCTGAATGTGCTTCTTCACCTCAAACTCCAGGTCGAATTCGTAGCGGAGACCGTTGTGGAACGACCAGCACTTGCCCGTCCATCTGAACGATTGAGACCAGCACAAAGAGAGAGAGAGAAGAGGGTCTAAGTATTTGATGATGGGTACAATGGCAGCATTCACTATGGCACACGCACCTCGTGCCGGACTTGTTGGACTCGATCGTGAACCAGTCGTTGTCGGCCTCCTTGTTCATCTTGACATACTGCAGCACACACACGCAGACACACACGAGCCGTCCTTTAGTCTCCATGTCCCAAGAGCTACAAACGAGCCAGTCGGCGAGAGCTGCTGGAAAGAGCAATAAGCGAGAGAGAACGCGAGGCGCACACACACCTGGATGAGCGCGAGGTATTCCTCCTTGAGTCGCTTGGTCCAGTTCTCGCCGTCGCGTGGGCCCGCGCGCGTCGCGAGCAGCGGGATCTTCTGCACCGTGCGCTTCGTGTCGTCATCAATTGGGGCGTCCATGGTGGTGCTTTTGCGGTATTACTTGGCAGGCAAGTTTGCTTTCTCCTGCTTGACGGCTAAGTAAAAAATGCTTTTTCATCAAAACAATATTTTTCCATGCTGGTCCCGAATGGCTCTGTACAGCCCCAGCCCTACTGTTTGGTTAGGGATACTTTTGTTTCACATACACAAAACAAGTCTAAATAAGGTTGAAAACGTGCCTTTTGTTGCTCTAAATGAATCCTTGCCGAGTACATTTTAGGATTCGGATGTTATTTTTTACGTATCAAATAGCAATTGTCAAGTATCATAAAAACGAGAGAAAAATGGTGAATGACATGGCATTTGTTAGATGCACCTCACCCTTGACGAGCGTCAGGATCTCCTGCGGCACGAGGCGGTCGGAGAGCACCAGCTCGGCTTCTTGCAGCGCGCGGTACACCTTGAACGCGAGCAGCTCCGGGTCGCCGGAGCCGGCGCCGACGAGCTGCATCTTGCCTCGGAGCAGTCTGCTGGAGCTTGTTGCGTTGTGCTGCGTGCGTACACAATGGTGTTCTTCAGAGGATCGGACAAGTCAACTTTGAAGGAACCTGGTTCGGTAACCAGGTGATTCTTCGAACTCACGATGTCGTCATAAACCGCAGCAGGTTGAATGTTTTGTATTGCAAATTGTTATGCAGGTGAACAAATAAAATGGACGACGCAATTCATGGATGACACGCAAAAAGACTCCCAACAAAAGCTCTCTAGAGTTGACTCAACGCCGAACCCTGAGAGCCATCCTGAGCACTCACTCACTTACTCGCTCACTCACTTAGTAGGCCTGGACGGCGCCGTTTCCGCCCTTGATCGAGGTCGAGGTCGAGGACGGAGGGCACGGGGTCTTCGAGGTGGCGCTGTCGGAGGTGCTCAGTCCGCTGAAGCCAGAGATCGTGGTAGTCGAGGTCTTGCTGGTAGCTCCACTCGATGGACTCGCGGACGAAGGACACGGAGTAGCTGCCTTGGAGCTGTTGCTCGAGGTCGTGCCTGTCTTGGAGTTGCTGTTGTTGTTGTTGCTGTTACTCGTGTTGGTAGTAGACGGAGTCGACGACGATGGGCATGGGGTCTTGGACGCACTGTTGTTGCTGTTGCTGTTGTTGGCGCTGGTACCAGTCTTGGAGTTGTTGTTGCTGCTGTTGCCGGTCGACGGGCTCGCGGATGATGGGCACGGGGTCTTGGCGGACGACGTGTCGGTGCTGCCAAGTCCACTGCTGCCGTTGACAGTAGAAGTCGCGCCCGAGGTAGTCGTTGTCTGGGACTTGCCGCCGGGGCTCGCAGTCGACGTAGAGGCAGTACCACCGCTCGAAGGAGCCGAGGTCGAAGGACATGGCGTCTTGGCACCCGACAACGTGTTGGCAGCTGGCGAGGTAGTCACCACGATCGAAATCTTGCCTCCGCTGGTAGTGGTGCTGGTGCCAGTAGCTCCGCTTGCTGGGGTCGACGAAGACGGGCACGGAGTCTTGGACGCGTTGCCGCCGTTAGTAGCTGGTGGCGCAGTGACAATCATTGGGGACTTGGTCACCGAGTTGTCGTTTGAGGTACCAGTGCTGCTGGTGTCAACTCCACTCTTACCGCTGACAGTAGGCGCAGGCGTGACGCTCGGAGTCTGAGCGACTGGCGCAGTCGTCGGAGCTTCAGTGACTGGGGCTGTGGTTGGATCTTCCGTCGCTGGAGCAGTGGTTGGGGCTTCAGTCGCTGGAGCAGTGGTTGGGGCTTCAGTCGTCGGGGCCTCAGTGATTGGAGCAGTAGTCGTTGGGGTTTCAGTGACTGGTGCGGTGCTCGGAGCTTCGGTTTCCACCGTTCCGGTGCTCTGGGCCACACTATCGCCCGTTGGCGCATTCGTCTCTGGGGCGACTGTGCCAGCGTATCCGTCGTCGCCAGTGCTGCTGCTCTCAGTGGTGGTCGCTGCAGGAGTCTGCGCACCGGTGCTGGCGCTGGAGTCGCTGCCACTCGTCTCGACCGCTGGAGTAGTCGTCAGAACGTCCGTGGCGGTGGATGGGGTCTCAGTCGCAGCCGTGGAGTCGCCATCGCTGACGGTGGTCTGCGCCACGCTTTCGCTCGCTGGAGCTGAAGTTGGGGCCTCGGTTTCTGGAGCTTCGGTCACTGGAGCCGTGGTTGGCTCCGGAGTTTCAGGTGCTTCGGCGACTGGAGCCGTGGTTGGAGCCTCGGTAGCTGGCGTCTCAGTCTCTGGGGTAGATGTTGCCTCGGTCACTGGAGCAGTGGTAGGGGCTTCAGTGACAGGGACCTTAGTCACTGGGGTAGTGGTTGATATAGACACCACGGTCTCGCCGCTGGACGTCGGAGCAGTCGTCGATGGACATGGAGTCTTCGCCTGAGTGTTGGTCTTGCCACCAGTGAATCCAGTCGACGTTGAAGTAGACGAGCCCTTCGAGATCACGGTCACAGTCGGGGTAACATTGCCGGATGTCTTGCCTCCGTTGCTCGTGCTCGGAGCGTTGGATGACGGACAAGGCGTAGCAGTCTTCGAGTTGCTGTTGTTGCTAGTGCTCGTCGATGTCTTGGAGTTGTTGTTATTGCTGTTGCCGGACGTAGCCTTCGTGGCCGACGAAGGTGGGCATGGCGTCGCAGCACCAGAGTTTCCTCCCGACACCTTCGACGTCGAGGCTGTGCTCTGAGACACCTGGGAGTACCCGCCCTGGTTCCCCGCCTCAGCAGGGACGACAAGTGCGCCGAGTGCGATCGCAACGACAGCGATGTGGACAAAGATGCGAGCGAGCTTCATGTTGCTGGGTAAGTGAGGAAGGAGGTGGTGGTTGGTTGGAGGTACTCGGGAGTAGGAAGGTGGACAAGCCAGTCGCTTGCTGCAGTTGAGACCGGCGAGGCAAGTTGAGGAATGAGTGAGCGATGGAAGTTGGAGGCAAGGATGGAACTTCGTCGTGGTGGCAACGAGGAGTACAATTCAACGCTCTCTCTCTCTCTCTCTCTGTGAGTGCATCTCAGTCAGCCTACCCTACTAGTACTCCAGAGTCAAACTTCTGCTCTTGCGCTGGCGAGGATCCCCAGAGATTTCGCTGCTAAGTGCAGGGTCAAGAAACGTGGGAACCCTCAGGCAGCTCTTCGTGCACTTTGAGTTGAGCTCTTCGGTGTGAGCTAACTGTAAGCTTGAAGAGCTCCAATTGAATGGCTGTCCCACTCTCGGCCGCCCTTTCTCTGTACAACTAACACTCTCTGTCAGGCTAGGAGCTCAACATATCCCTCTGACTCCCCAGTCCAGCCCGCGCTCCTCTACGCCTTCACAATGGATCCCATCCGACAGACGCACTGAAAGTGACACACAGGCTCAGGCGAAAATGAAATGGCCGGCCTTTGTTGTGTCTGGTCGTTGCTCCACACTGCGGTACAAACAAGCAAACAGCAAAAGAAACTGCTGGTCTCTCTTTCGCGAGCCAACTAGGACTGGAATAAAGAAGGAGTCAGAGAGCCTGATTAGGTGCATTGACGCTCCTCTGGATGGCATCATTTTGCATCCAGCGAGTGGTGCCTTTACACCGATTTTCAACTGCACGAGAATGACTGATTGACGTCCGCTCAAACCCAGGTCTCATGTAAATTCTATCAGGAGGGGGGCAGTTCAATCAACTCTGTGTCTCCATACCCACACCCAATCCCACCCATTCACTCTATGGATTATGGGGCGAATCCTGGGTACAGCCACCATTCCCGATACTAAACACCCCAAAAACATAATACCCTTTCAAAAACGATAAAAGCCACATAAGGCGAACCATTTTCAGTGAGTGGTGCAGGAAGAGCGCGGGAGAGAGTTCTTCTCGCCAAACCAAACAGATGAGCGACGAGAGAGGCAGCAGCGACCACACGAACGCCAGCAAAGACCACACGCGTCTGACTCTCAGCTGGGCAGAAGCTAGCGCTGCACAGCCACTGCAGCCAGCACCCAGAGCTACTGCGCACGCTCACCACATGGGCAGGTTCGGCGTTCAAGCTGCGGAAAAATCCCTCGCCAGCGGCTGCGCTCATGCTACTAAAGCACCCAGTCACTGAAGACGACGCCCGCTCCAATCCTGCCCGCAAAGCCAATCAGCCTGTCCACTGCCTGCCGCTCGAAAAGGCTCTCGTCCGCTGGATCGAGCACTGCGACCAACTAAAGATGCCTGTCGTGACGTGGGCGACAATCCGCGTGAAGGCAGAAAATATTCGGCGCGCGCTCGTTCGAGACGCCGAGCACGCTTCCAACACCAAGCTCAGGAAGATGGTGTTTTCGGATGGGTGGATCCAGAAGCTTGTAATGGGCTAAACTAGCCAT
>JAADVN010000501.1:0-17292 GCA_023335535.1 Globisporangium spinosum | reverse complement strand
TTGATCTGCTGGGTGTCTTGCTATTCCTAAACTCACATGCACAGGCTCTAGCGCCAACCGCGCCACGATGAGCTCCCTCCTCCACTCAGCCACTGGCGCTGGTACGCGCCATCCAGGGGCCAACTGGCAGATAGGAGAGCTGCCTGTGTCTTGTCCCAGGTGGTACCGACTGGTACTTCCCTGGTACACAACAGTTGGCCATTTATTATGGATTGCGAATGGCATGTGATGTGAACACACGAACACGCTCTACTCTCACGTTTTCATTCATTCACACTCGCTGGACACATGATAAGCAGCGCTATCAACCTGTAAACACGTAGGGCTTTGGCATCTTCAACGTGCATCTTTGAGAGCTCCAAAAGCGCATCACCATCGCTGAAAAAGTGGGATGCTCATCATTGAACTCAACCTTCCAAGCTTCAAGCGCCAAGTTGAAGATCGGGGCACGTACGTTCGGTGTTCAAAGAGCGCCCGAACGGGTACCGGTGCAGGAGCCCCAGGCAGGCAGTTTTTGCGAGGTGATCTCAATCTGGCGGCGAGGTGGTCGCGTTTGCCTGTGTACGAGAGCTGTCGACATGTGAACGGGCTTTCAAGCCGCCACCTTCCACTGACCTGGTTCTTTATGACCTATGCGAGTCCCGAGTACTGTGGTGGCTGCAATTCCAATCGTGGCATATTTCGAGCCCGCCTGACAGCCGCTCTGAACTCATGCCAGCAATCATCCAGATTATATGCGTTTACAAAGCTCCTTTCCCATACAAAGCAGTCACCTTTCAAGCCATTATCCGGAAATATGCAATTACAAAAGTTTTGGTGGAAAAATAGCCGCCGTTTGCTGGGAAAAATGGAGCGAGCGGAAGAGGCATATTTTTACGAGCGGTTGCCGCCGTCCAATCGGGCGCGCTGAGAAAGCTGCCCAGAGCAGTGCTATGCTGCTCGTTGGTTCTTCCATACAAGAACAGGATCACATCGTTTCTCTCTCTCGCTCGCTCGCCCACTCAGCTGCCTCCTCATTCGGCTCCTCGGCTTCCTCTGCGTCTGCAGCCTCTATCGCTCTCCAGTCGCTGCGAAGTCAACATGCAACGCTTCTCGCAGTGGGTTTCGCTCGCAGCGGTAGCCGCGCTGGGTCTCTTCTCCGCATTCTCCGTTGAGCCGACACGCGCCGCTCCGCAGGTGACTTTTGCAGATCTCTCGATGAACGATCAGTTCAACCTCTTCGCGCCGATCACGTGCGACTCAAGCCCCGATGCCGTGGCGAAGTGGCTCGACGAGGTGGGCGAGATCATGGGCCGTGTCGCGATGGGCGGAGTCACGTCGCTGCCGGAGAACGCTGTGAAGGCCGTCGAGACGATCGCGAACGTGGTCATGCACACTGACAGCCTGCTGCAGGACAAGACTGTGCTGCGCAAGGTGCTGGCGATGACGCCGGCGATCTGGACGAGCGGCTACTGGTACGCGCCGATCACGACGTGGAAGCCGCTCTTCCTGTCCGTATGGACCAAGCCCGTGGCGTTCGCCAAGCGCGCATGCGACGAGAAGAAGAACGACCACGACGCGTGCGATGCATACGACGTGGCGGCGAACGCGACGTCGCTCATGATCCGCTTCACCAAGGACAACTACTTCCTCAACGGCGAGAAGGACACGGGCGCCTTTGACAACGCGCTCAGCAAAGGTTATCTGACGTTCCTGCCGGAGGTGGTCGCAAAGCTCTCCAAGACGTCAAATTTCTCTCTCTCGGAGAAGCAGCTGCGCGCGTACATGAACACGATCCCGTCCAAGCGCGACGGCATGGACATGTCCGTGGCGTTCCCGACATTCGTGGACACGGCCAGGTACAAGGACTCGGACGCCGCGGCGCTCAGGGCGTTCCTGCTGAAGACGCCAAGTGCCGATGATAATGGGAATGCCTATGCTAATGCGAATGGGACGCCAGCACAGAACTATTGACATGCCTGAAGATGGACATACAACACAGTACCTACGCTTTTGTGATTGATTGCTTGATTGTTTGAGATGCATGGGATACGATTGATGGATTGATTTGTTCATCAACAGCAAACGACATTTGATTTTCATTATGGGACCGCTTTATTTTCCAACGACATTGGGTCTCCTTTCGACACTTACATTAAGGGTTCGCACTACTGCTTGGTGCGTGTTAAATAAGCGTCACAACTTGCGCAAATAATAAATATATCCCCAACTGCTTGCGGGCGTGGCTTTGGCTTGGCTCTTGCTTGGTATGCGGCTGGCATCAATCATTTCTCGGTCGAGTTTGCGCAGTGAAAACAATCGGAAATAAGTTATTACACGATCGCGTGTACGGAGTCGGCATCGACCGCGGAGTGCGGAGTACTGGACGTCGTCGCCGGTGCCTCTTCCTTCTCCTCTTCCTCGTCCTGGCCGCGCAGCTCGATGACGTTGCTGCGGTCCGAGGCCGTCGGCGTGTCCGGCATCGCTGCATACGCCGTGCCGAATGAACGCTCGGACGACGTGTCTTCATTCACGCGGTCGTTGATCTCGACGATCTGGATGTCGAACGGCACGCCGCCCGAGTTCGAGGACGACGCGGACGAGCCGGGGTAGTTTGGGTAGCTGTATCCCACTGGCGCCGCCGCTCCGGACGCGGAAGCCGCTGCTGCGTCGTTGCTACGGCTCTCGTACTGCTGCTGCTGGGCGTGTAGCTTCTGCAGCTTGTAGTGGAGGTCGTCCTGGCGCCCGCACTTCTTCACGTCTTCGTGCCAGGACGCGAGGCGCAGCGCCATGCGCGCGCGGCGCGCCTGGTACATGCGGTAGGCGCCGGTGATGCCCACGGGGCGCTGGGGCTCCTCGAGCTCCTGCAGCGTGCGTAGGTCGTGCTCATCGTAGTGCACGCTCTGCCGGGAGAAGCACGACGCGAACGAGCACGTGAAGCATGAGGAGAGGCACGAGAGCGAGCAGCCGAGCGAGCGCATCTGCGCCTGGAAGGTCGCGCTGCGCGCCAGCATCATCACGAACGGCGTGATGCCGACCACGAGCAGCAGCAGGAAGACGCAGTACTGCAGCAGCGTGCGCATGACGTCCCCTGTTTCGGCCATGATGTGCTGTGATGTGTGTGGAGGGTGGTGGTAATGGAGGGAGGGTCCTGTGTGGGAGCGGAGGATTCGGTGAATGAAGGCTCTCCAGCCAGCCAACCACCAGAGAAGAAAGCTTCACATCCACCACCACCACAGAGAGACCGCTGGATTAATAGCCCCGACACAGAAGGCATGCGCGACCCTGCAGCCGTCTGTGCATTCAATGCACGGAGCTCCTCGTTTTTTCCATCCGACACAATTGTAGGTATCAGACGTGGCAAAGACGCGTTGAAAGCCCTACTCGCGCATTCCCGCGTACCCGCCATCCGCCCATCCTCCTTGTTTTTGTGTCTGACCCATTAAACGCGGGATTTTGAGTAAGCTCGACTTGAGTATAGTGGAACGTGCGACACGGGACGAAATGGTAGGTGGACGCGGGACGCTCGGGACGTTCGGGACGCCATCGCCCACGATTTTTCTTCTCCCGTGGCCTGGTTATGCCCGCTTCCACTGAGCACATCTGCCGAGCGTGCACCTGTTCTTCTTCTTTTTTCTGTGGCAGGAACTTCAATGGTAAAGGAAGAAGAGCTCCTTAAGTGCCAGTCATTTACAATAGGGGGATTGGCTCGTTCACTGGCCTCACTCAACAGGTTGCCTATATCGCTCGTCAGTCAGTCACACGCGGAGGCTTGAAAGTAGAAGCAGACGTGAGCGAAAACAGCCCACTGTTGCAGCACCACGCGCGCGTGCCTGTTTGGTTCATCTGCCAACGCACCAGGTGGCCAACAGATGGCCTTGCGCGATGGGATTTGTTCGGATACCCGCGAACATAATGCCAGGCTCGGCTGGTGATGACGGCCGTCAAGTGTTTTTGCCAGTCAGATGCTGGTCCCCATCGATCGCTTCAAGTTCCACAATACTTGATCTGGTTCTCGTCGTGGTGGATGGACTGACCAAGTGACAAGCGAGCGAGTTTTTTGGCGCGAGAGAAGCGCGCAAGTCGCTTGCGGCCCCGCAGTGGGTGGGTTTCTATGTCTCCAAGCAACGAAAAGACACGAAATGGAAATGAGTCGACTGAACATGTCTCTCTTGAGCAGAAAGCTTCTTTCAACACGCCGTAGAGCCGATGCTGTTCTTGCTGTCCTTGGCGAGGTGCACAGGCAGGAGCAAAACTGCTGCTTTATCTTTCACATGTTCGCGTTCAGCTTCCTTCGGTAAGCCAGAGTGTCAAACCACACAAAGCAAAAGAGTTGCAACGTGCATCACGCGCTCTCGTTATCTCCAAAAATGTCAACGCTACTATCAATTATCAAATTGCTTTGCTGATTGCCACCTGTATTTTTTGGGCCTATGTCGCCAGTGTTGCTGGCAGGTCTCCGCGATGCAAGCTCACCGGTTAGTCTATCGTCGCAAGCGACTGATGATCTTCATGAAGATGTTCTTACTGGCGTTGATATCTCGGTCCTGAGTGAGGCGACATGAATGGCATTCGTAGATGGCACTGGGTCCGAGATCGTACTTTACGTTCCCGCATCTTGAGCACGTCTTCGAAGTGTACTTCTCACTGCATTCGATCACTCGACCCCGGACCTCTCCATTCAGATCAAACATGTCGGCCCTAGACAATAATCGCGCGAGTTGGAGAATGCCATCTGGCAGATATGACCTGGTTGCTGGACGACAGAGGTGCTCCGTTCCGGATCCACGATCACGGCAAACCACACTTTCGGTGCCCCATTTTAAATGCGAGCAAGGATCTCCAGTGACCAGCTGACCTTCACTTCAAGTGGCGCTCATCTCCCTCTCTTTGTCAAACGACTTTCTTCGCGTGGTGCCACACCAGAACGAAGTGGTGTGGTGCACACAGACTTCTGTGAAGTAGCAATTGTAGAGAGTGGTGGGACCACCCAAGATTCGGTGTTTGATAGTATCAAGATACCAACACGACTTGATCGCATACCGACATCGTGCACTCTGGTTACAAACATGAAACACGATTAGGCACTTTGAAAATCACTCACGCGTTCAATGAGTGATGTTCTTCTGTCTATATATAATATTACCAATTTGTGATTACATTTTTAAAGAACAGTAACTATGAGGTTTGTATATTTATATACAAATTTGTAGAATTGTTTTTTATTTTTCTTTAAATTGATAGCAACTCTCACTGCTTTCATTTGTGCATCCCCAAACGTAATTCCTCGGACTCTCCTTTTGGATCGACTTGCTGCTGTTGTTTGTTTATATATTAATAAGTTCGCGAGTGGCAAAATTGCGTTCGAATCGGAAGGCATACAAAACGCCAAACGATTCACTTTCGTCACTATGGACGGCATTTTGGCACAGATTCGTGAAAACCTCACTTTGTGCCAAAATGCATTGCGACAGTGATGAAAGCGAATAGTATAGAGATTTATATCTTTGGCGACAGCATGCATTTTGGCACAGATTCAAATACCGCTCCTCGATAGTGAATCGTACGAGGTTATTGCACGAAAGCAGGAAAGCGAATGGACCTTCTGGAGAGTCCCTTTGCTCCCGCAACTTTACACCTGTCAAAGCCCTGACCTGTCAGGTCATCGCAGCTGTCACAGGCTTTCAGTCTTTCACGTGATCGAGCGCGATTGCTAATCCGGAAACTGAACATCCATTCCAGACAGAGCACGCTCGCTGAAGGCAGCATGCTCATTCCGCCCCAGTCACACGTTGAAGATCAGAGGGCCTTGGCGTGAACAGCTTTTCAGCCTGCTGGCCGGAAGCCGAAAGGCAGGAGGAATGATACACGAAGAAAGAGGAAGTGAAATTGGAGGCGAGAGAGAGCCAAAACAAAGTCAGGGGTAGAGGAGAAATGGAGCGTGATGATCAGGTGCACCAAGAAACGCAAAAGCTTGCTGGATGCCGACCGGTATAAAAAAAAACAACTGTTGCGCGCAGCAAACGTGTAAGCACAATGGATGAACTGGTAATACAAATGTGGCATTCGTGGTGTTGCACGTTTGCCATTCGGCATTCGCTTCAGCATCGAGACAGGCGCTGCTGGTTTGGTTTGGGTTCGCTTTTGTACTTTTGTGTGCTTCAGCCTTTCACTTGGCTCTCTTTGAAGCAAAAGCTTATTCACTTGAAGAGAGTATGCCAATTGTTTTGCAGAACAGGGTGAGGGGTTTGAAACGCGATTCCGAAACAAGTTTGATTCTCTTGAATTGTGTATAAAAGTAAGGTGAAGTACACAAAAGTTGAAGGAAGCAACACGATACTTTTTGCACCCTGTTTTGAGAAATCAGGCCGTGATCGCCAACAAAGCTGGTCGATGTGTCATGTTCCCTGGTTGAACTTGGGCGGCGGACGACGCGTCCATCCCTCTTCGTCCAGCCGCTGCTTTGCTTCAACGCTCCGTGAGTGAGTGAGTGTATAAAACACGAATCGCTCCACCCGATTGCACTCGTAGTTTGTATGCCATCGTCTCGCGATCACCGTAAGTTTCCAGCTGTTTTCGGAAGTGACGAGAGTGCATCACAACGAGCTAACGCTTTTCAGTACACTGCTCACATCTCAGACGAAGAGTGCAAATAAAAAGCGAGTTGGACAAATAGCAGCAAAGCAGGTACAATTTACAAGCTGGATGGAGCCTGCGATGCTTCACTCCAGCGGAAGTTCTAGCAGCGGTCTCGTCAATAATACCAGCACCGTAGCACGCGCACACATCGCGCCAGAATTGCAGCATTTGCATGGTTTGTCCTCCATCGGCTTGGTAACGCAGCTTCAAGACCATCATCATCTCCATTTTCCACCCATTTGACAGCATTTACAGTACAACAGCTCAAAAAAAACTGTCTTAAGTTATCTATAAAGGAGATCCTTCCTCAAAACCCTACCCGCTCCCTTTTTACGGAGTTTTTGGGTACAGCTCCCAATTGTGAACGTCAACAACGCCCAACGTTGCGCTCCTGTATCAGCGAGCGCCACTGTGCCAAGCAAGCTAAGCCAAGAGCTCCCCTTTCTGTCTTCTGTTGGCTCTCCACCACCGCACGCCGGATCCGCCTGCACGCCACCCACGCCACGCGCCGCCACCGCCACTGCGAGCGTCAGTTTGCAAGTGTCGTCCTCGACCTCAAGTCCCCCACCCCACCACTCTCCCCCCCAAGCCTCTTCATCAGCCATGAGCCAAGAAACGTACGTCGGCGCCATCGACCAGGGCACGACCAGCTCGCGCTTCATCATCTTCACGCACGGCGGCGAGATCGTGACGTCGCACCAGATGGAGCACAAGCAGATCTACCCGCACCCGGGCTGGTCCGAGCATGACGCCGAGGAGATCATGACCAACACCAACATCTGCGTGAAGGAGACGCTCGCCAAGAGTAACATCGGCCTGCACCAGCTCGCGGCCGTCGGCATCACCAACCAGCGCGAGACCGCGGTCATCTGGGACAAGCACACGGGCAAGCCGCTCTACAACGCCATCGTGTGGCACGACGCGCGTACCGCGGACATCGTGCACCGCTTGAAAAACGGCGAGGGCGAGGGCTTCCCGGGCACGGGCGGCGACCGCTTCCGCTCGGTGACTGGTCTGCCGATCGCCACATACTTCTCGGCGGTCAAGATCATTTGGCTGCTCGAGAACGTGCCGGGTCTCCGCGAAAAGGCCGAGAAGGGCGACGCGCTCTTCGGCAACATGGACACGTGGCTCATCTGGCACTTGAGCGGCGGCGTGAACGGCGGCGTGCACGTCACGGACGTGACCAACGCCTCGCGCACGAACCTCATGAGCCTGAGCACGCTCGACTGGAACGACGACATCCTCAAGACGCTCAACATCCCAAAGGCGCTCCTGCCAGCGATCAAGTCGTCGTCGGAGGTGTACGCCAAGGGCCACGCCGACAGCGTCATCTCGGGCGTGCCAATCGCCGGTGACCTCGGTGACCAGCAGGCCGCTCTGTTCGGCCAGACGTGCTTCGCGCCAGGTGAGGCCAAGAACACGTACGGCACGGGCTGCTTCTTCATGATGAACACCGGCACGACGCCGACGCCATCGACCAAGGGCCTCTTGACCACGCTCGGCTACAAGATCGGTGACCAGCCAGCGGTGTACGCGCTTGAGGGTTCGATCTCGTACGCCGGCGCGCTCATCCAGTGGCTGCGCGACAACCTGAAGATGATTAAGGACGCCCCAGAGATCGAGGAGCTCGCCCGCCAGGTGGAGGACAACGGCGGTGTGTACCTCGTGCCAGCGTTCGGCGGTCTCTTCGCGCCTCACTGGCGTGACGATGCACGTGGTGTGCTTGTCGGTCTGACCGCATACGCCACCCGCGAGCACATCGCGCGTGCGGCGCTTGAAGCCACAGCGTACCAGACGCAGGAGGTCGTGACCGCCATGGAGGCCGACTCGGGTGTGCACCTGACCAAGCTCAAGGTGGACGGCGGCATGGTCGTGAACCAGCTGCTCATGCAGTTCCAGTCGGACATCTCGAACGTGCCTGTGGTGCGCCCGGTGGTGGCCGAGACCACGGCGCTCGGCGCCGCATACGCCGCGGGTCTCGCCGTGGGTTTCTGGAAGACCGTTGAGGAACTCCGTGAGAACTGGAAGATCAGCGCCACGTGGGAGCCGAACATGGCCGCCAGCAAGCGCGACGGCTACATGAAGCAGTGGAACAAGGCTGTGGAGCGCACGCTCAACTGGGAGGACAAATCCAACATGTAAGTAGCTGACTGTCTGAGCTTCGAGAGTGTATCCGTTCCGCACCTCCTAAACGAACGAGAGGTATGGCTGTGGTGTGTATGGAATTCGAACAAGGGAGTCGTCGACTAGCGAGCTGGAGTCTGAGTTTGGGTCTGAGGCGCCGCAGTCCAAATTGTGAGTGTCGATACGTACGTAGGAAAAAGCAACAATAATTAGGAAAACCCTACCAGCGCCTTGCGTTGCGTCTGCATAAGAGAAACACAACGAATGCGTTTTTGCGACAGCGAATGGCTTTGAATTTGCCTGCACTTGCAGGTCACTTGATGGCTGAGCTGTTATTGCTGTTGCTGATGGTGGAGGTGACGGAGACGTTGTATTTCTCCAGGAGGCTGACAAGGCGGTCGGTCGAGTACTCCCGCTGCGGCTGCTGTCCTGATGATGATGATGATAAGCCATTGCAATTGCCTGTGTTGGTGCTGCCTGTATTCACTACTGCTGGGACTAGTGCGTCTGCGTAGCTCGATGAGGACGGCGAGCGCACGTTCTTTGCGGGCAGTTTGTGCTGCAAGCGCAGGTCGAAGCTTGAAGACGGCGGTTGCAGCTCCAGGTCATTCTCCTCCTGCACCGAGTCGAACTGCGGGAACCGAGCCAGCGACTGCGAGTTCACTGGTGCCTGATACGCTGAGCTCGAAGGCGGCGATGTCATGCTGTGGAGCTCCTCGTCCAGCACCCCCTTGTCGAGCTCGTAGATCCACGAGATCAACTTGATCTCCGCTACCAAAGGCGACGACGAGACGCTCGAGTACGGCGAGTAAGGAGGCTTGTGCTGCTCCCGCTCGAGCTCGTCGTGCTGGTTGTTGGGCTTACCCGTCGCAATTGGGTGTAGTCTAACCGGGTGGCTCGGCTTCTTCTTGCTATGCTGATGCTTCTTGCTGCTAATCGGCGGTACTTTCGCTTTTGTGAGGGAGTGGGCACTCGCTCGGTTCATAGGTTACTGTTGATTATGCTGCTGGTTGTGTGACTTCTGAAGGCTCTTCTTGGTCGAGCTTTGGCCATAGGCTGACGACGAGGAGGAATTAGGCTGACAAGGACTCGGAGTGGGGAGCAGCTTGGGCTTGTGGCCATTCACCAGCGGCGTCAGGTCCTGCACGTAGCAGCCGACCATCTTCCGCAGAAAGGGCGTCTTGCGCTTCTGCTGGTGCTGCTCTTGAGACTCGCCACTGTAGTAACGGGTCTTCTTGTCCAGTCCTAATCCTGGGAGGTGCGTCACTGGCGAGTTCACCTCACTAGCGACTTGCTGCAGCAGCGTCCGGCACAGCGGAATGGGGATGATCTCCTTCATCTTCGTCTTCTTCGTGCGATTCAGTGGCTTGGACTGCGGCGTCATGGTGCCATCAGTACTGTCCTCACCTTCTTCTTGCTCTGGACTACTTGTGGAATTTTTCGCAAGCTGGTGGTGGTACTTGAGCTCTTCCTCTCGCTTCTTGCGCTCCATCGTGAGCTAGAACAACCGCCATCGCTTGCGCGCGAGCACTCTCTCGACTGCGAGCTGCTTGGCCTGCGCGCTCTTGCGGTTCTGCATCTCTGCTGCTGCTGGTGGAGGAGCTCCCGTTGAGCGCACAGCAACTGGAGCTGGTTCTGGCACTTTGCCTCAGCCTGCACCAGCATGCTGAGCTTTGGCAGCGGAGACGACACAGAATCACTCCCTGGTGTGGTTGATGCTGTTGTTATCGTGGTGGCTTTCGACATCACATAGAGGCACGCAGCGCAGAACGCTTGGTCATCGTCCTCTCTATCCGATGGACTGCCTGGCGCTGCTTCAATCAATCCAAAGCAGCTACAGCAGACGCTCGTCTTCATCGTGTCTGGTAGTGGCGCCGTCGGCTCCAAAGAGCGCTCGGGTTCAGTTTCAACTTGCTGCTGCTGGGCGTAATAATGGGACCTCCACGCATTTTGGATCTCTATCGCTGTCCATTCGCGCTCGAGCTCCTCGTCTTCGCCCTCAGCGCTGCTCGCGTCATCGTCACCTTCGTCGCTGTCATCACCCTCTTGGTCATCATCATCCCCTCGCTATTATCACCAGCAGCAACGTCTTCAGCGAGCGGTTCGTCGCTCATGTCGTCGCATTCACTCTCTGAATCCTTGAAGACGCCGCCATCCGTGCGCATCGTAGCTGCTCGCGCGCCGCTGACCGCCTACCTGCCAATTTGAAAAGCATGAACTTCTGTGATGCATGTCATCCATTCAGACAGGCGTGGCTATGAATAACGCCAGAAGCTATTTATAACTGGACTGGACCTTGCAGTCCAGTCCACCTTCATGAATGGCAGGCAATGCGTGTCATATACATACAATATTGAAGCGCACAGCGATAGTGACTCGCTCATTGATCTCATGGCTGACAGGCGCAATCACACGCCACGACGGTGAGCAATCTCTCAGTCGCGCATTTGCCTGTTGTCTGGAACTGTTCGCTGGTGGTCCTGGTGGTCCTCCTATCTGGAGCCATGAAGTGCGCCAGCAATCCACTTTCGCCTGTCTTTGGCCAACTTGAAGTTCAGACCTCGCGTTACTGACCTGTCAAACCTGTAATTCCACAAAAATACTGGTAATAAGGATAAAAACTTCAACATGTCATAAAATCGAGGGGCGCGTGCAAGCCTTGACAGTAGCTCTTCCTTCCTTCTCAACCTTCTTGAAACGCAAGCCACTGCATACGCGGCACTATGCAACCGGCTGCCACGCACGGACGCACCCTCTTCCAAAGCAGCCTTTTGCCTCAAGGCTTCGCTTTCCACTTCGGTGGTCTCGCCTGTCGGTGTCCTGCCTGCCTCAGTGCGGATCTCTCCGTCTGCTTCGCGCTCACCCTCTCGTTCTTCTTTGCGACTGCCGACCACTCGATCGATCGATCTAGCCATGTCGACCACCGCTACGTCCATGCCAACCATGTCGCGCTCGGTACTCAAGCCCAAGCACGCGGACCTGCAGCAGGACGTGGGCATGAAGATCCTGCTCGGTGGCATCGCCAACACCATCGCGTGCAGCATCACGCACCCGATCGACACGATCAAGGTGCGGCTGCAGCTGCAGAGCCTCGCACCGCCACTGCCGACTGCTGTTGTTACTGGTGGTGGAAGTGGAGTCACTGGCTCGGCGGGCGTGCTGCCGACGCGCTACCTGGGCTTTCGCCACGGACTGTTCACGATCCTGCGAGAGGAAGGCTTCGTGAACGGCTGGTACAAGGGCGTGCAGGCGTCGCTCATCCGTGAGGCATCCTACTCGTCGCTGCGCTTCGGGCTTTACGACGTCGTCAAGGAGATCTACGAGGACAAGGTGTTCCCGAACGCCGGCCCGAGCATCGGCGGTACAACGCCGCTGTACATCAAGCTACTCGCCGGCGCGACCTCGGGCGCAGTCGGCAGCGCGCTTGCGAGCCCCATGGACCTCGTCAAGGTGCGCATGCAGAGCGACCGCACCGGCGAGCGGTACGGCAACCGCTTCCTCTTTGCGTGCAAGGACATTTACCAGCACGACGGGCTCATCAAGGGCTTCTACCGCGGCGTGGGGCCGACTACTTTTAGAGCGATGGCGCTCACGGCCGCGCAGCTGCCGAGCTACGACCACATGAAAGTCGTGCTGCTGCAGTCGCCGCAGTTCGAGGAAGGGCTGGTTGTGCACATGATCGCGAGCATGTTCGCGGGGCTCATGGCTGCGACCGCGTCGTCTCCGCTGGACGTGATCAAGACCAAGATCATGAACGAGTGCTCCAAGACGTCGGGCGTGTCGGCCGCGGACTTCCACGCGTCCAGGGGACTCATCCGCAAGGCGTTCATGGACGTCATGCGCACCGACGGGCTGCGTGGCTTCTTCAAAGGCTGGCTGCCCAACTGGATGCGTCTCGGACCGCACACGATCATCACGCTCATGGTCTACGAGGAGCTCCGCGCCATGGTGGGGCTCAAGCCCGTTTAACTAACCAAACTGGTTGGCAGTGGATGTCTGTGTGGATGGATTCGTGTGTAGCAAGAGAGCCTTTTGTATCTAGTTTCTTGTATGTAGATCGTGTATATAAGCTCTCTTTGACTAATTTTCCAGCAACAATGATGAGGAGAAAGCAAAATGTGTGTTTTTATAGATATGGTACATTACACTGCTATTTACCACTCCGTGGCATGATGCATGGACTTGACGGATACGGTACGGTTCGGTTCGCTACTGCAGCTCGAAGAGCGGGCCAACGACGCGCGTCTCCCAGCGCAGCACGATGAGCAGCACCTCGATGAGCCAGAAGAGGTTGCTCGGGTCCTCGGTCTCCACTTCGCCGCCGTACGAGAGCACACAGTCCGCGCCGTTCTCGTGGTTCTCCACACGCACCCTACACAGATCATTCGACAGCAATAACAACAACATGGTTAGCTTCATGAACAACAGTATACTGTGAAGCGCAGAATCAGGCTCAGGACACGCAAACGCACCAGTCGAAGGCGTCCTGCCAGAGCTCGCGCTTCCCGATCATCGAGAGATCGAGTGAGTGGTCGACCACGCGGTTCGGGTCGAGCCCGTGCGTGAGCAGGATTTCGCCGTTCTCGGTCTCGAAGCGCGTCATGAGGAAGAGTGACTTCTGCACCACGTCCAGGTCGGTCTGGTCGAACGTGCGGTAGAAGATCAGGTTGTTCTCGTCCAGGCGTTGCACGACGCTGTAGGAAACGTTCAAGTACGGCGAATAGAGCTGCGCGAGCTCCTTTGGGTTGGTCAGGAGTGCCCATGACGCGCCGCCGAGCTCCGCGTGGCGTCGGTTCGCGAACGTCTTCTGGAAGCAGAAGCTCATCATGCCGTCGACGATGCGGCGCCGGTCGGTCCACCCGAGCACCGTGCGCGCCGGTGGCTTGAGCCGCTGTCCGTCAATGTACTCGTTGATGCGCGCGTACCCTTCGCGGATGACTTCGAGGCACTCTTCGATGGTAAAGTTGCGCAGGATGGTCACCTCGTTCGACACGCTGGCTTCGCTGCTGCTATTCGTGAGCTTCTTCGTGCCGCCGTCCTGCAGCTGCACTTCCACGAGGTGCTGCAGACTGCCGTGCGCCTTGTCGTGGTCCATCTGCAGGCTGCGCAGGTCCTCGTTCTCCTTGTAGAGGTTCTTGCGCACGCGCGCGAGCTCCAGCAGCCGCTGCTGGTGCGTAGGGGTGAGTGTCGGCTCGCGCGTCAGCGCGTCCAGATGCAGCGCCGCGCGCTGCTCCTGCTCCACGAGGATGCGCTCGTACTCGTCCTCGAGCACGTCCACCTGCGCGCGCAGCTCATTGAGATTGTACTACGACACAAGCGCACACACACAAGAAGACAACGGTCAGAAAGAGAGAGCATGGGTGGCTGAGCGTTTGGTCATACAGGCCACGTACGATCTTCCGGTAGTAGCTGCGCCGCACTTTGCTGCGGTTGCGCTCGCGGCGGTCGAGCTCCACGGGCGTGAGCTGCTCGCCGCTGGTCTCCGCTTTCTGCTTCATGGCTGACTGACTGACCCCTCTCTCTCTTGAAGATTGGTGAGTGAGCTCTTTGGCGAGTGAGAAGAAGAGCAGAGGTGATAAGCGAGAAGGCCAATGCTCGCTGTGTGTGTGTGTGTGTGAGCGAGAGCGTCTCGCAATCTCCGTGTCCTACTGCAGCCGCGCTTCTGGGTATGGGCACAGTCGGACACAGGCGGCGGTGGTGGTCAGTCAGTCTGTCAGTCGGACTGGTGATTCAGCGTTCGCGAGTGGCATGTCGAGCCAATCACACACCCACCACGCGGGTTTGTTTGCAAGCGCGAGAGACAGCTTTGTCAAAGTCTCATGTGACACAAACGGTTCGAATGTGTAAAATTGCCGAATCTCAAATATAATATAGTGATGAGTACTCTACTTCTGTTCTATTTGACCTTATTTACAAATAGTTTGGCTAGTTTTATATAATAATTTTGACAAAACACGAGGATGATGAGTGCGAGTGTGGGCATCTGTTGATGGAACGGATGCGTCAATAGTCAGCGATTGCCATCGGCAATCGCATCCGCCATCACCGGCGGCTGCATCGAGAGCCTACGCTCCATACAATAGAACCCTGTATTCGATTAGTAAATGGTGGCCGGTTTCACTAGACTTGAGAACACGTGAATGCACGAAAGGAAGGATGCTGATTGATAACCACTGACAGACTGGCTGACTGACTGTGGCATCTGTGAGTGCAATCGTGTGAATGCGTCGATAGATGATTCCACCGTGCCACTTTCTATTAGGTGACTGACTGATAATGACGATGATGATAAAGATGATGATGATGATACCCTCTCAAATCAAGATGGGGTGTGGTGGTGGCTCTGAGGAAGCTCCACGCTTGCCCTCGAGTCCCAGCTTACTCTCCCAGCGGAGCGCGATCAACAGGTTCTCAAACAGCCAGAACGACGGACTGCGGTCGCCCATGTTGTTCATGATGCCGCCGTGCGCAACTCGTATGCGACGCGTGCTCGCCTCACCACCGTCGCCCTGCGCCTCAAATGCTGCCACTGCGTCCACGTCGTCTGCAGCGCTCTCGTCTTCCCGCTCACTGGTCTCTTCCACGCTCAGCCAGTACATGGACTCTCGCCAGATCTTCTTCTTATGCAGCGTGTACTCGGACATGGACTCCATGTGCAGCTTGTGCTCGGTCTTCTTAAGCCCCTTGCAGATGATGAGGCAGCCGCCGTTGCTGCCACGCCGGATGCGCGTCATGACGATCAGCGCGGTCGTGATCGAGTCCTCGCCCTCTTTCTCCATCGTCCGGTACAGAACGTAGCTGTTCGAGTCGAAGACCTGCATCACGTGGAACCGCACGTGCAGCGTGCGTGCGTAGAGCTCGCTGTGTCGCTCGGGCGACGTGAGCGTCTCCCACGCCTGGGTTGCGATGTCGCGGACGCACTTTGTCGTCATCGTAAACTGCTTCTCAAAGTAGAATCGGAACGCGTCTTCCTCGACAATGTGCGAGCTTTTCCAGCCGAGTACCTGGTTCTTCGCGGTCATCTCCTGCTTCTTGGCGAGAAAGCTCTCCACTTGGCTCAGCGCGTCCTGCGAAAAACCCGAGAACGCCTCGAACGACATCTCGTCCATGATCAGCACGGGCGACGGGAAGCGCACGGTCTCGGGATTTCGGCTGCTCGCATGCGCCGAGTGGTCCATCTGGAATAGCAATCGTCATAGAGTGCACATACACACACGCCAAACACGTCAGCCACATTGAACATTGTCCACTAGAGCGGGATCATCACGATATGTACATACGAGTTGGTAGTTCACGTCAAAAAGTCGCTGTAACCGGAACGCGCTCTTCTCGCGGTCCTCGAACGCGTCCTGCAGCTGCTGGTTCTCCGTCCAGAGCTCGTCGCGCAGCCTCGAGAGCTCCATATATCGCAACAGCAGCTCCGACTTGCTGGAGCTGCTGTCCGTCTCGTCCGTTTTAAAAGTAGTTCCATCGACGCCAGTGGCATAGAGAAAGCGGCCTTCCCACCGCTGCAGCATCTCGTTGTATTGCTGCCGCAGATCATCTGCATGTACGCGCAGCTCGCCCAGCGTTTCCTATTACAATGCGATACGAAGCACAACTGTCAGCACCGCTCTCCCATTATCGTCACAGAGAGAGAGGGAAAGAGCTCTCGATACACAATAAACGAACGACCACTTACTATTTTTCGGTAGTAGGAGCGCCGAACCGAGTTGCGGTTCTTCTCTTTCTTCTCTTCCTCGGACGACACACCCGCCTGAGTCGCATTCGCGAACAAGCCACTGCCACTGCCACCACTCCCATCGTCTTCAGCTGCTGCTGTCTTTGCATTCAGTAACCTCGTTTCTGCTGTTGCCGTCGTCGCCGTCTTCCGCTTGCGGCGCTTCATCGGACCTGCTGCGCGCTTTGGTGCCAAAGCGGTCACTTCAGCAGCGTTGTTGTTGTCGTTGGAGACGAGCGCCGTGAGCGCGCTGGAGCTACTTCGCTGGTCGATGGGCGACATGTGAACCATGGACGTCCGCTGGTTCTTCAGCGAGGCGGTTGGTTGACTGTCGACTCGTTCGTTCCCTTGAGCGCGCCGCACTCACTCCGTGGGCAGCAGCTCAATTTGCATGCGCTTGCTTGCTTCCCTCTGTGTGTGTGTGAGCGAGCGTCCATCTGTTTGAGCGGCGATGGCAAGAATTTCAGTCCAAAAATCCATTTCCATCCAATTAAAAATCGTAATTTCAAATAGAGCTAATTCATTGGACTAAATATTGCTGTCCGAACGCTCTTTTCAACCAGTGCAGAACGAACCACAATGAGACAATCAAACCGCTCAGTCCCGATTCGTTTGCGTTGGAGCCTATTTTCCTGATTTCCTATTTAAAAGAGAGACTATTTTGGGGGTAATAAACAAACTACTCCCTTTCTGAGACAGGACATGACCCAGGTCAGATTAATTCAGTGGCCTGGGGTATAGTCAAGAAAACTCATTGGTATGATGTGTAGATGTCCTATCACGATGTCACATCATGTCGCGCCCTTTTCCGAGTCTTTGCGAGAGAA
>JAADVN010000500.1:0-17337 GCA_023335535.1 Globisporangium spinosum | reverse complement strand
TTCGCCGAAAGCAGTCTCATTCGACTGCTTTCGTGATTGGCTATAAAACGAGGCCTTTTTTCTTTTCTGAATCGTGTTATTGGCCAATATATCCACAGAAGTCACCATTTTCACGTTTTATTGGCGCGCACTGTATACAAATCTCTATACTATTCACTTTCTTCACTATCGAAATCCATTTTGTCGCAAAGCGGGGTTTTCACGGTGTGCCAAAAATACCGTCCATAGTGACGAATGTGAATAGTATGACGTTTTGTATGTCCTCCTATTTGAGCGCAATTTTGTCACTCACGAACTCATTAATGTTTAAAAACCACAAAACCACTTGTTGCTTTTTCCAGATTTGGAGGAAGATATTCTACTGTAGGCATATAAATAACCCACACCCTACATGGGGTTATATAGATGTGTACAGTAGTGATTTGCAAAATTTTGGGAGAGAAAAAGCCGAAAATGCACCACTAACACACACAACAGGCTGCAAAATGGGAGCATCCGCACGAGTCTCCGCGTCTGCGTCCGCCGCCGTCTTGCCGCGCGAGATGGATGGCACCGCCTCTGCGTTTGTGCTGCTGCGTACACGCCCCAGACACGCGCGCCGTGGACGATGGCAGCGTACGCTGACGACACGCGCGGGGCCGCCTTCGATCGCGCTGCTGCTGCTGATAACGCTTGTGGTTCAACTCACGGTCACGCCAGCACAGAGCGCGTCTGCTACCGTTCGCACTGCGACCGCTTCGCCGTCGGCGTCGCCCATGCCGCCCTCTTTCAACATCCGCGTGCACCCTCTTGAGGCGACTGACGCCGTTGCTGTCAGCGTCGCGAGTGATGCTGATAATGACGACCCTCACAGAGCCGCAGCGCCAGCACCGGAAGGGAAAGCCATCATCGCACCAGAGACAGGACGAGGCGGCGGGATCGCAGCAGCAACAACAGCTCCAGTGGTGGTATATCCCGACGCGGACCCGGACGACGGCCTCGTGTTCCTGCCGCAGCCAGCACTCCCCATTGAGATGCTCTGCGTGTCGATCTACTTGGCGCTGGCGATCGTTGCGGCGTGCAAGGCGATGTCGCTGCCCACGCGCTTCTCGGCCTACGAGGTGAAGCGGCGCCACACGTTCCAGCGCCTGATGGTCATGTTTGCGCTCACGCGCACGATTTCGTTCCTGGCGAAGAATGTGGCGCGCGACCTGCTGAACCGCGCAGCGCTCTGCTTCTTCTTCTCGCTCGTGCTCTTCCAGGTGCTCTTCTGGATCGACATCGCGAACCCCAAGATCTCGAGCCGCTCGAAGCGCATCTGGTACGCGTTCGTGCTCGCGAATGGCGTCTTCTACGCGCTCGTGCTCGGCCTCTCGGTCGTGCACGTATGGCACATGTACAGCTACGACAAGTGGGAGCCGGAGGACCAGGACCCGCAGTCGCACTCGGAGCTGCTCACGGGTGTGCTCCCTGTGTTTCTGATCGCGGCAGGCAGTCTCGCGAGCTCCCTGGGACTCGTCTACTCGACGTGCAAGATGCGGCGCCGAGTGGGACGCGTGCTGAAGCAGTCGGGCGACGGCCAGCGCCGGCGGCTGGACGAGCGCGTCGAGGCGAAGCTGCACCGCGCGCTGCGCTTCACGATCCTCGTGATGGTGGTCTGCTCCGTGATCTTCCTGCTGCGCACACTGCTTTACCTCCAGCGACCGTTTTCGCACCGAGGCTGCGGCGACATCCGGGACCCGAACGTGTGCATCATCATCGGGTATGCGGTCCCCGAGGTCGTGCCGTGCGTGCTCTTCCTCGTGCTTATGTGGGAGGTCGAACCAGACATGCAGTTCCCGTCGCGGAGACGCCCGAGTTTCAATGGACTGACGTCTGAGTCGACGCCACTGCTGTACGACGACCAGCCGCCTCCATTGTCCATCACGACCAAGTTGCCGCACAGCGGCACGCCAGGTGCAGGTGGTTCGATGGGGCTATCGTCGAGTTCGCCCGCGACTGCAGGTGGCATTGTCGGCGGAGCTTTAGCAGCTCGCGGCGGGTACCGGATCTCAAGTCGACGATCCAGTCCGCTGTCGTTCGGTCTCGGCGGAAACGTGTTGGAGCAGGCGAGGCGACGGCTAGAGCTGGTCACGCAAAAGCAGGGAGACTCAAATGGAGCAAGTGAAGCCCCTTCTGCTGCTCGTGATCACATGCATGCGCCACCATTGCACGAGGCTCGTCTCGTGAGTTCGTCAGGCAATGTGCTCGAGAGATCTGCGAAACGGGGACAGAAGAAGAAACGATCGGCATCTGCACATGCTGGGATGCTGTCCAGTGAGCCTGTCGCAAGTATGGACGACGCACCGAAGACCGCATACGCGTGGCTCTCTTTCCAGTGCTTTAATCTAAACCTCCCGTCATCCTCTGCAACTGCGTCATCGTTTCTGGTGCTGCACGTGCTCGATGCAGACACGGGGGACGTGATCGTGGAAATCGGTCGCTCCGAGGTGTCTGCATCTGAAGACCCATGCTTCCACCTCATGCTCCCGGTGGAGATGCGTGAGCAGGATTTGTTGCGCATCTCGGTCTACTCGATCCGCAATGTGCAGTCAATCAATGATCTGAACAGCCAATGGCTCGTCGGCGATGCGCTGATCCCGTTGGTGTCGTTCATGGAGGCGTCGAAGTTCGCGTTCGGGCGAGCGACGCTCCATGCGCTGTTTTCGCCGCTCTCGCGCTCTCGCTCGTCGGGAGAAATCGTCGTTCGCTGCGAAGCCGAAGTGAAAAGCGCGAGTGGGGTCTTAGATGAAGGTCGCCAGCGCATCACGCGCTCATTCATGTATTTCTCAGCTGAAGAAAGTGATGAAGTTCACGCGAACGCGCTCCTGGAAGACAAGCCGCCGGCGGTTTTTCTTCGACGCAAGAGTGACCCGTTGCAGCACAGTCACGCCAAAGTACTCATCGAAGAAGAACTGATCGAGAGTGTCTACACCTGGGAGATCCCATATCAGCTCCTGCAGCTCATTCTATCGGATTTGGTTGTCAAGCTTGAAGCGCTGAAGCGAGAGAATTTGTCTGGTGATGCTGGCGGAAGTCTGTCATCAACGCCCATTAGCCAGATCTCCAGCTTTGGTATGTCAGCCATGCCGCCGCCATTGTCAACATCGCCAGGGGCTCTCAGTGTTGTTCCAGAAAGCGAAGGCGATGAAGGGTTTGTATCATCGGATGACGAAACTAGTGGCGGCTTCGCTGGGCCTCTCTCACACGAACTTACAGAAGGGACCGGGTCGTTGCCAGATCAGAAAAGAAGGTCAACGCCAAGCATCGGCATGCTATCAGAGTTGATCTACCAGATCCAGGATGATGCGATGGAGAGAAAGAAGAAGAAGTGGCGCCACGAGCTGATCATCACCATGGAGCAGTACATTTCGCAGGTCGAGGATGCCATTTTGCGCTATGGCGACACCCAGCATGGCGGACTAACGTTCAAGCCGAGCACAATGAAAGCTGACGCGAACCTTAGCTTCCTGGCGCTGAACCTGCACCAGCAGCTCATGACCGTGGGGACAGCTGTGCCGACGTCTCCGAGTGATGTGATCTATGGGGACAATGCGAGCAGTGGCGTGCGGTATGCTCGACTCGTGGATACGTTTGTCGGGACGATCTTGGCGTCTCCATCCCATAAACTACGCGAGTCGGCGGAAGACCACATCGCTACAATTCATGACTTGGACAACGAGAACCACAACCACGTTGATGGCAGCGCAGACAGCGATGGCGAGAGTGACAGCATTGATGCTGTGCATGATACCGACGGTCAAGGTGATCGAGAGAACGACGAGTCTCCTGTCGAGCCTGTTGAAGCGTTGCGTCGCCGAGTGATTTCATTTGATTCCGCAGAGAACATCGTGAACATGAGTGCGTCCGGTCGCGAAGTCTCGGTGACCGATGAACAGCGCAAGCTTGCCGAGACTATCGTTGCACTTGGGATGTCGGAGAGAGACTTGCATGGATTGCAGACGAATGGTGAGGAGGAGCAACCCAGCGTTCCTCGCAATGCGAATAGCAACGGGCAGAAGCTCCATGGGTTCGCAGAATGGATGAAGGGTAAGTGGCGCGAAGTGGAAGAGACGCGCCACCACCTCGACGAGAAGCACGTGAAAACGCACACTCCGTTCCAGCATCACAGCATGTACGGAACGACCACGGTGGGGGCGTTTGCTGCACACGTGTATGGTTTCAAGAACGGCGGTATTCGTCAGATGCGTGAGGAGCTGGAGAGAATCCACGTGGAACTCGTTCGAGAGGCAGAGAAATCAAGCTCGGATCTCACGCTCGAGGCCCTGGAGAGGAAGTACCACGAGCTCAAGTGGCACGTCGAGCGTCGTCTTGAAGTTGCTTTCTGCCAGGCGATGAGCGCTCTGGTGACGTGCTTCCAGCAGACGATGTATACTCACATCCACGACGATGATGAATTTGGTTCCCACAGGATGCAGCTTCGTGGTATTGAGTATTTGGAGATGGTGTCGCAGGTCGGCTTCCTGTTCTCGGTCGAGAGTTTGCTTTCGACGTACAGCAACGAAGCAGGGATGTTGGGCGACATGGAAGCTGCAGTGAAGGAGCTGTCTCGCGTGCTGATCAAGTTGCGACCGGTGCAGACTCCGCGCGAAGCAGACTTTCGCGTATCCGTCACGTCGGGTCCTCTTGGCATCATGATCGAGCTGCCGATCATTGTGTGCGACCCGAACGATTTCCCAGATCGTAACATGCATCGCGTCCCCGGTCAGGATGCATTCACAGGCGCTGTCTACTGCCCTCTCACTTCGAACGAGCAAATTGACCGAGCGAAGCGTGTGTTCCGGAAGACGATCAGCGTGAAGTCCGTTTTGTTTTCGCAGGGGATGAACGAGATGCAGACTGTCGCAAACACGGTCGGAAAGGACGCGCTGCAGAAAGAGATCAATGCGGAGAACGTCATCGCGCTGGAGAAGTACTATGTCTCATTTGTGCAGTGGTGCAAGAAGCGCGCACGTAACAGCGACCGCTCAGCTGAGCCAGTGCCTCCTGTGTACACCCCTGACGACTTGGTTCGACTGCAACTACTGATGGATCGACTGAAGACGAACATCCAGCTCTCGGGGCGGTCGAAGCGCATGGCGATCTTGAGCTTATCGTCTTTGATCGTGCGCTCGATTGGTGGCGGACGAGTTACCTGCTGCAAATCAGCAAAAGATCGCACTGCGATGTCGATCACTCTGGAAGAAGCAAACCTGCTGGTGCTTTCTCACGGTCTCAACTCTGACGAACGGGATCTGTTTACGAGTCTGCTGCGCACGTACGGTGTTCGGCGAGAGAATGCACGCAAGAACATCGGCAAAGCGCAGTACTGTTTCAGCGCGCTGCAGAACTACATGCTTCCGCACGACTACAAGTGTCCGCCGGGAACTGGAGGTGGCAGTCGCTCGTTTTCGTGACCAGGATGTCTGCCAAGTCAAGACCAAGTCCAAGATCGCGTCTATCCAACATCATCCATCCAGCGAAGAAGAAGACCAACCCTTATTTTATCAAACAACAATGAAGATGCAAGTATTTTCCATGTTATTTGTTGCGGATTTTGAAAACTGATTTGATGTTGTTATTGGGTTTACGAGCACACACGCGGGCGATAGAAGACACGAGTGGAAAAGAAGAGAAAGGATGACTCGAGATTCAAGATTGGCGGGAAAATGTAAACGGACTGCTCTATCAACAAATGGACGATACGACACGATACGGCTTCTTAGACGTTGGGGCGGTAGGTTGGGTTGGTGAAGATCTCCCTCATGCTGCCATGGCAGTGTGCGAGAGAATGTCGCGCATCGACATGCGTGGACATTGAGGCTGCTGCTGTGGAGCAAACTGGTTGTGGTGCTGCTGGGTGTGGGCATCGTGCTTGAACGCAGTCAAGATGGACGCGTTGACGAGAAGGTTGAGCGACGGCATGCTGAAGGTCGGACCAGAAGCAGAAGCCTTGACGTGGTGGTTGTGCTGGAATGGACTGATGGCTCGGTTCGGGAGCTGGGTCAAGTACGGTATCTTTTGAGCCCAGGCGTCGTCGCGCTGGTCGTACTGAAAGTGAGCAGCAGCGGCTTGCTGACTGATCGAGAACGGCTTCTTTGGACTGATGCTTGGGATCTCAAGGTCGAATCCGCTGTGCGTTGGCTGTGGAGTAAGGAGCGGCAGTGGTTGCTGGCACTGCGACGACGTTGACTCCGAGAAAGAAGGACGAGCATCCATCATCTCAACGTCCGTGTCGTCGTCGGATTCCGTGTCGTCGATGGACTGCACGCTCCAAGACTGGCTCCCGGTGGGCGACATGTTGCCTCCTTGAGGAAGCTTCACTTGCAGAAGACGCTTGGCGCTCGCACCGCGGAGGCTGGTGGCATTTGGGTGCAGCACGGCAGTTGGGTTGGCGGCACCTTCCTTCTCGAGCTTCCGTCGCAGGTTCTCAATGGCCTCTTGGCGGATCCGCTCGACGTTCTTCTCGCTTCGGAAGCCCAGGTACGGCCATCGGCGGATTCCCAGAGAGCGGCACACGCGAATGAGCGTGCGGCTGCTGATCCCAAGATCCTCAGCAGCCTTCTTCGCTGTCAAGGTGAAGAAAGAAGCGAGGAGATCGAAGGAGAGCGTCTTGATGCCGTGGCGGGTGTGGACCCGAACCACGTAGGACGCATAGATCGCGGCAAGAGGGTTCATCGAGTGATCAGACGACTGAACAGCTGGGCTGGTAGCTGGGTAGTGGGCGTTGTATGCCATTGGCGCTGGCGTTAGCGATGGACTCATCTCTGGTGCTTGATCGGGTGTAGCTGTTAAAGTGACTCGAAAATGCTCGAGTGGCGTGGAAGTACAAAGTTACTGTCGATGTTGGCCGACTGGTAGTTGGCTGGGTGTGCACTCCGAGTCAAATTGGAAAATGACCGAAATTGGGAAAGTCGAAGAAGAAGGAGAAGATCGGCCCCAATTCAAAGGTTGAGTGGGCACGAAAGCGGACTTGGCGGCGGCGGCTGGAGAGGCGGGGGTGGGTGGGAGCGACAATGAAGTCTCTTTGTGGCGTATTTGAGAGAACCGTCGTTTGACAAAACAATCCGGACGACTGCTGCTGCTGGGGAACGGAAGGATCAAGATGCGTAGAAGGTTGGAACTTGAATTGTGAGAGCTAAGATCCTCGCAGAAGAGCAACAGCAGCGAGAGACGGATGGCCGTGGAGTCAGGCTTGTCTTTCCTTGGGATTTTGGCGAGTCCACCCCTGGAGCTGCACTCAACTAATTAACGGACGAACACACCATCCAACTGAATAGAAGATCGAAAACCTGCGTGGCGGTGGTGGCGGTGGAATCTCCTACTGCGAAGGAAGTAGGAGATTCCACTGCCGCCGCAACCACCACACGTAAAACCAGGAAGGTCGAAGAAGAAAGAAAAAAACGAAAGAAAGCTGCCGCCGTGCGTCACTCGAAAAGCGAGCGAGCGAGCGCGCGCACTAAGATACTTTGGCAATTGAAGGAGACTGTGTCTGTGAGCTCATACCATCATCCGCATCATCTCCATTGACGGCAGTGCTGACTCCAATCTACAAATCCCCATTTTTCACATTCCACATTTCGTAGAAGAAAAAGCCGCTCTGAAGATCATCAAGCGAGAGCGAGGAAGTCGAGCGTAGCATTTCGACTTGGGTCGAAAAAGTCCAGTGTCGTTTGCATATGATGTACTGCATGCCATCGCCGCCTTGTCTTTGCCAATCACTACTACTATGTGTATTGCTAGTTGGCGCCCTGGCGAGGATCTTTGCAACATGAAATGAAGACCAAGCCAAGCGTGACAACCTGGAAAGTAGAATGCCTGTCTCAAAAGCGTCCAGACCAAAAGAGAAAGAAGAAAGACAGCATCATGATATCGTGAAATAAAGAAGCCAAGGCGAGAGCAACCATGGAAGAAAATGCTATTTCTCAAGGAAGACCCGAGTCTGCTGAAAGATTATTTCGAACCCAGCAGCAGCAGCGTGGCGAAAAGTGCGTTCGAAAGTGCGTTCGATTGCAAAAATGTCGAGACAGTCTGCTGTTTTTGTTTCTTAAATGTGAAGAGCGAGGTGGATTTTCGTCGCTTTCCTTCGCATCGGAGGCGCTGTCGAGTGAATATAATTGTGAATATTGGTGAAACTTAAACTTACCACCACGTGACAAAGGAAAGCGAGGCGCACGCGAATGAGAAATGAGAAATGAGAAAGCGGTTGGCTCTTCTTCTTTTCTCTCTCTCTCTCGCTCTCTCGCTCTCTCTCTCACTTTTGTATCGCTTTGCTTGCTGAAGTTGCTGCTGCTTAGTCTCTTAGTCTCTTCGTATCATATCTTGACTGTTTTTTTTCAGGTCTTAAGGCGTTTCTCTCTAACCTCTCTAAACGGACCAATTTGGCTCTTGGGCTGGCAGATTGACAGATAGATTTGGATGGATGGATGGTCGATTGATGCTGCTGAATGCTGAATGGGGACAGCAGCCGTTTTTGCGCCAAGAAAGCTTCTGATCTCTGGATCTGGGTTATTGGCGCTGGCTGGCTGGGCGTTTTGGCATCTCGCGGATACTCTTGCTACTTCAGGGTTCAGGCTGTCTGTGATTGTTGCTTGTATGTATGGGTAATCAGACCGTTTCGCATCGGCCATGCCAATCGCTTTTTGAAGTGAAGTTTTTGAAAACAGCCAGCCAGCTAGTCAACCAGGAGAGCTCGTGGTTTTCCCAGATCAAATTCTGACGGCCAAAGCCAAGTTCTCTCTCTTCGACCCAGCCAGCACATTGGCCACTTGGAACTTTAACCCACGCGCGTGCGAAGTGAACGCCCCTATATGTAGATAGAACTCACTAAGAACGCCTCACGCAATTTGATCGCGCGCTTAGAACGATCTTTTTTAAAAAAGCGTGGTGGTGGTTGGACGAGCAGGCAGGAAACTTAGTCGCGTGGGGCCATAGACGCAACTGCCTGCCTGCCCTCCCTTCTTCGTGGGCCTCCGCAAGGAAGGATATTATTTAAGGTACTCGCTCACTCGGTGGCCAAGTTCACAGAAAACCCAATGAACCCTCGCCAATTGCCGAGATGTCATTCATTCCTTGCTGCGTTCAAGCCACGCTTCAGCAAATACAAGTCCACGCATGGCAGGCAAGTCATTCACCTATCCCAGCCAGCAGCAGCATTGTCCATCGTTCGCTGTGAATACTGTTGTGATACAGTATATATCTATCTACATCCCACTCAGGACACCTTCCTTTCGGTCCGCCGCCCTGAACTCTTTTGCCATATTTTCCATCGAACGCGTCGCGCTCGACTTTTCCATTTCCATCGAATCAGCCGAGGGTTGAAAACCAAATGGGAGGAAAATCGAAGAAAACCCGGCCACGCAATTTCGGCAATTAAAAAAGCGCATATATTGAGCTAGTGGTATAGTGACTGGGCGGAGGGCTGGACTGGCGCGTGTTTGCTGCTGCCCTCTGTGGGACCATCGATCTTCGACCTGCGCTTCTGCTTTTCTGTGGAAAAACGACGATGCGTAATGGAAATGACAGCGTAACGCGTACTGAACGCCGTTTCGGTAGGATCGCATGCTTGTGCCTTTTTTCTCTAGAGGTGCTCCCTCGCAGTAGCGACACTGGGGTGAAATCGACTGGACGGCAGTGCGCTTTTTGATGGTCGCTTTTCAAAACCTTTCACGATCTTTCGCCTTGCTGTTTTCGCCAACCGTTTTACTCTATTCTACAAGCACGATAGAGCAGAAATGGACAAAGTGAATTCACTTCATGGTTGCAATATGCGATATCAGAGGCGGAGCTGACTTGTCCTGCTGACTCTCTGCGATCCCTCAAGGTCATGAAAGCCAGGGCGTCGACGCGAAACAAACACCCAAAACACCAAAACACACGCGCCAAATTGCGCGAACACGCGCGGAAAAAGAAGACACAAAACTGCTGGACGAGCCAGAAGATCTTCCAGATCTTCTAACGCACATTATTTATTTGCAGCAGCATAGCGCCCACACGCTCTCCACGACGAGTGTTGCGTGTTGCAACGGAAGGAACCATGAAAGGTCGCGCCACGGAGATGGATGGAGATGCGCTGTCGCCGTCGCCGTCGCCACCGAGGAGCTCTTGGAGCTCTTCAGCTCCACCAGCCCCATCTCTGTTGCCAGTGCCAGTGCTCTTCCTGGACGTCGACGGCGTGCTGAACACTCGCGCATCCCCCTCCTCTGCTTCTGCCAGTAGTGGCACCGCCAACGGGGAAGGCTTCTCGGTGTTGCATGGCTCGCTTCTGCAGCGACTCGCGACCGTGGTGCGCGCCACGAACGCGCGCGTGGTGCTCTCGTCCACATGGCGGCTGGATACACCCAGTCGTGAGCGTCTGCGGAGACGGCTCTGCGCGGAATTCTTCCCGTTTCCCCTGTTGCTGCGGTTGGAGTGCACGCCCGTCATCTCGACCGCCGAGCTGCTGCGGCGTCTCTACAGAGACAAAGAAGATCAGGTGGTGCTAACGGTGAACACAGTAACAACAGTAGCAGCAGCAGCAGACACTTGGCGTACTGACGTCCCGGCGGTCCAGCGCGTGCGAGAAATCCTCCAGTGGATCCAGCAGAATCAAGTGCCGCTGCAGTCGACAGCGAGTGGTACTCACAGCAGCAGCACTACCATCAGCAACAGCGCGGTTTTTTCCACGAGTGACGGCGCCATTAGCACCTGTGCTAATGGTAAAAACAACACCAACAACAGCAACAGCAGCAGCAGCAGCAGTAACAAGCACCCGATCAATCCAGTGGCAGAGCAGCTGGCGTGGGTGGCGCTCGACGACCTCGATCTGCAACGCGCTGCGGCGTCTGCATCGGGGCTAATGGCGCACGCGAGTCGCCACTTCGTGCAGACAAATCCGGAACGAGGACTGAGTGTCGACGACGCGGAGCGGCTCATCGAGCTCTTGTCTGGCCAGCAGCAGCAGCAGCACTTGCAGAGCATGACTGCTGGTGGTGGAAGGGATGAGGCAGAAGCCCCGAAGAGCTCTTCGCTTCGGTGGAGTTCGGCAGCGAGGGCTCTGCAACAGCGTGCTGACCTGCTCTTTGTCGTCGACTCACGAGCTACTGCTGCTGCTGCGATCACTCATCCAGCGATGTGTGAGCCAGTAGTGATGGTAGTGGTGGTGGACACGAGCACGTTCCAAGTCGTGACAGCTCTGCGGTCGGTGGACGCAGCCAAGGACTGGGTGTCTGCGAGCGACGGAGTCGCTCTCTTTGACGATTCGCAGATCACGATCCTCCAGATCGTCGATGATGATGAGGAGGAGGAAGCTGCTGAAGAGGAGGGCAACTCTGCTAGTCCCTCACCATTGCGACCAGCTGAGGACCAAGTCGACGAACCCGATTCTCCTCTGAGTTGGCTGCGAAGAAGACCCCACGCGCTCGTGAAATGGGCCAGAGACGAGCTTCAAGATGGGGTCGAACAGTTGCCATGGTCAGGATCATCATTCGCACTGACGGTCGCTGAGCAGCTCTGTAATGAGGCGACAGTATCCAGCGGTGCCACAAAGTCCCACCCACTAGTCGGATCATCTTCACCGCCACCAAAGCTGTTGCTGCTGCGGAGTCTTCTCACGCACCTCACTGAGCTTGAAATGCAGCAGTTTGACGCCCAAATGGCTCAAGAACGCTTCTCACAGTGCGGGTTTTCGCATCCGCAGCGCGCGTTTCTAGCCAAGAACCCATCGATCGCGATGGATCTACTGCACCTCCTTCCACTGGCAAACCTGCACCAACTGCGGAGCTCTTCGTCCTCTGCTGCGTCATTGGGCTCCATCGCCGAAGCCAAGCGCAGTCGATACTGCGAGCTGCTGCTCTCCATCTGCAAGCTCTTCCCACTAGTGACTCAGTCTTTACTGCGGCAGCACCTGGGCGAATACGTGGCTCGCGACGAGCTCACGTCGCTGGCTGCGCTGGAGGCCATCGCGTTTGCTGTCAGGTGTGGCAACAGCAGCACCAGCAGAGAAGATAATGATGGTGCGTTGCTGCTTGACCAGCTGGACGAGCTGATCTGCTGCTGCTGATAATTGCCTGAGAGAGCAGAGAGATAGAGACGATATCTCATAGATGGATCTGATAGAATAGAATTGAGTTGACCAGCCACCAGCAATGTCAATGACCACCTGACACAACAATCCCACACACGCGGCGACTTGCTTGCTTTTACCAAATGTATTCCTGCATATTATATAACATCTCCACTCTTTTGAGCTTCTCAGTCAACCACACACTCCCTGCATAGCGAGAGAAGCCAGTGTATCGGGAGAGAGAGAGAGAGAGAGAGAGAGAGAGAGAGAGAGAGAAAGAGAGCACCTGTCTGTCTGTTGCGTCTGCCTGGCGATCCTCAGAGCGTGGAGAGCCCGATGCCTTCGTACCCTGCACCGCCACCCAGCCCCAGCTCTTCCGCCGCGCGCGCCTCCTGCTTATCGAAGCGGCTGCTCTTGCTTGTGGCTCTCTTGGCGTTCGTGGGCGACTTGCCTGGTCGCGTCACGTTCTAATCAGCCACGTGAAGAGACACATGAATGAGTGGGTTAGTGTTGTGCATAGATACCATCATTCGCATATAATAGAACGCAACGCAATTCGCACAATGGCCACGCCGAGCTCCTTGCAGAGTGCCTCGGCCTCCGCCCACTTGAGCACGCCGTACTCGAGGCACCACTTGCGCGCCATCTTGCTCTCGGGCCGCTGGTGCAGCAGACTCTCGTAGAACACGCGGTCCGCAAAGCCCTGTAGACACACAGAGATCGATACACAACGAGCGATATAGAGTGAGTGCGACAGGTAGAGCACACGTGTATAGACAGATATACACACACGTGCATGACGCAGAGAGCAGCTAACGCACAGGCGAGGGCGTTGGGTGCTTCTGGCCGGGCTTGCGGTTCGCCTCCTGCTCCTTGGACCATTCCTCTTCCTCAATCATCTTGCTTTTTTTTTGGCTCGTGTGGCTTTTTGTACTGAGAGTGGACTCGGTTGTGTCTCTGCAGAGAATGTTCCTTGTATGCGTTTATAAAGTCAAGGCGGCTCGCACGAGTTTGTAACGAGGATGTTGATCGTAGGTTGCGTGACTGAACAAACAGATGCAATGTACTTCCAGCAACATGTTGGTGCGCACAATGACAGCTCTAACATATTGCTGAAGGTACGACGCGCTCAAATATCATTAACATAGTGCTTGAGGTACTCTCAAAACCCACAACTCGTGGGTTTGAATACAACTGTGTTGTGAATCATAGATGACCCGCCGCGACACATCTGTTTCAAACCCATAATCTCCACCCAAACCTCTCATTGCTGGGTGTCAAATTCGTACTTTTAAAATAGCATACAGTACTATGGCTCCATATTTTTCTGCCTTCTTGCTTGTTAAGCTCCCTGAGTTGGATCACCAGATCAATCAAGCAAAATCGCATGGAATCAGCTGCAAGGGGACGCTGGGCGAGGGCATCCCGTCACACTATGCGTTCAATTCTTCACCTGCCCTCTAATTAGCTGCGCTCTGTTCATGTTTTGGAATGCAAAACGTTTGCGCCATGCCCAGCGCGTGCTCTGAATATGTGCCCCTTCGCGAGGTGGCCTCTTCGATCGGACAGAGTCCAGACAACCTTTGTTCCCCCCTCTCAGCTTTTCAAATACTCTGGCGCGCGGGTTCATTTTTGTAGATGTGCGTGTGCGCGCACGTTTGAAAAGAGAAATTTGTGTGGGTGTGGGTGTCAATCAAGGCGTGACTGAATCCGGACTCTCTGCGAATGAGTCCAGCGGCTGGCCCCAAGTTCAACGGAATGACTCACGGTGATGATATTTTTGTGATTATCGAGGAGGAATCTCGCCGCTCACAGCAAGCAATTTGCAGGTGAGACCAATTCTAAATGTTCGAGAGACAACAACGTCAGCAAGTTACATATTAGGCGCGTCCACTGTGTCCCCATTTTCCCAGCGAAACAAATAAACATTCGCAGTGCGATGATTACAGCTATTTGATGGAGTGCTTACTATGGGAAGTTCTGATGCATTTTTTTTCCTCACTCACCTGGAAATCGCTTTTTGAATAACAGACAAGTCCCAAGTCGTTCACAAGCCAACCATCACTTTACAACAGTAAACGTTTGGTTCGACCAGCTCCATCTTCTTGTGCATTTGATACTGCGCCAGCGCCGTGAAGGTGGCGCGTTATTGTATTTGGATCCAAACAAACAGCGCATGATGGCGAGATGTCCATTTACTATTTGTATCGAAGCTTGTAACAGTTGCCTTTGTATCCTGTGAGAATGCGCCTCATATTTTGGTGACAGAGCGAAATCAAGCTTCTTTTCGTGCGTGCGACACGTAATTTGCGGGTTCGAAAAGCCCGCCAAAGCAAAGCAATCGCAAGACAAACGCAGTTAGTGTGCACTCCTGCCTTGGTGTTTGTATGCGTGATTCGAATCCCTGTCTTCGCAGGCAAAACGGACAATCGCTCTCGAAAGAGTGGGACGCTTGTTTGCCGAGGTCTCTCGCTGTGCGCGCGTAGAAAAAGTAATAGCGGCGGGTAAAGACAACGCATGGCGCGTCATGTCCCAACGCTGATCGCCACAGCCTATTTTCCCTATTGTTGTTGTTGTGTGGGGCGGCCTCCAGTCTCTGGCTGTTGGCAGCAACTCGGCGTCCACCCGCGTGAACATCCCACGTCTGCAGGATGGCTGAAGGAGGATCTTTGAACCCCACTCACTCGTGGATCATTCTTTTCGAAGCGCGCGTTTGCAACAGGTGGCAGCAGGCAGCAGCTGGTATTATGTTGGACAGGAGTTGATGCGTGCGGTCAGAATGACTTTGACAGCGAGAGACGAGCAGAATAACAGGAAGAAACCATCAGAGCTCGAACGTATCTTTACAATGGTGGGGCATGCAGAGAGAAAAAAGCAGCATCCACCTGATCGAGCTTTATCCCATGCATGCATCCCATGCATCATAGACTGCATACACGCCGCTGCTACAGTACCAGTTCTCTGAAAGCATGCCCAACTTTGACTAATAGTATACCACTTGCCAAGCCGCGTGGCCATTATTCCATGACGACAGCAAAGCGTATCATACTCAAAAGGATCAATTATGACAGGGATATCACATCCCCCTCTGGTTCTGAAGTTGTTTTCGATCCGCCTACAGATCAGGTCTCGCAGGTCGCGCTTCAACCATGTTTCCCATACAATGCCACCCTTTCTGCTTCCGCTCGCCTGAACCATTGACCACCCAGATATCGATTCTCGCAGGTAGTACATCAAACGAGCGGCGACTGAAATGGGACCAGGCTATGCATGTATGTGTATGCGCTCCGCCATCATCGGCCACCGCCATTGCAGCAAAACAAAAGCAGTCCACGCGCGAAGCTTCGATCGGCCGCTTCAAACCTGTTTGCTTGCTGCATCAGCGAGTGCGACACGCAGAAAGGCGTCACGTTGTGAGAGAGGATATGTACCGGCGGCGGGCGGCTTCGGCTTCGGCTTGGGCGCTTCGGAGTCGTCTGAGCCGCTCGTTCGATAATTTTGATCCTCTTGCTGTCCGGTCCCTTTTTGCTCTGGGTGTGCCGCTCCTCGTTCCGCTCTCCCCTCCTCCTCCTTCCAGCCCAGTCAGCCCAGCCCAGCTCTTCAGCTCTTCAGCTCTTGAGCTTCCTCTCTCTCATTCTACAATTCGCTCTCTTCTACTCAGAGTCCAATCGTCCTCCCCCCCGTCCCCCCAGCAACCATGAAGTTCACCGCCGTTTTCGCTGCCGCCGCCGTCGCCATGGTCGGCTCTGTCGCTGCCCAGGACTGTACCACCGCCCAGCAGAGCGCCGCGTTCATCTCGCTCTCGTCCCTGCTCGCCGGCACGGACCTCGACAAGTGCGCGTCTGCCTCGGGCTACAACATGCTCCAGGCCACCTCGACGCCAACGGACGAGCAGACCAAGAAGATGTGCGGCATCGCCGAGTGCAAGTCGCTCATCGCCACGGTCAAGAGCAAGAACCCGCCAAACTGCGTGCTGCTGATCCCAACCAGCCAGGCCAAGATGAACGTGTACGCGCTCGCGAACGAGTTTGAGCCAAAGTGCACGGCCTTCGCCACCCCAGCGCCAGCGCCAGCCACCTCGGCGCCAGCCCCAGCCACCTCGGCGCCAGCGACCCCATCGGCTCCATCGACTCCATCGACCCCAGCGTCGACCCCATCGGCTGCCACCCCAACGGCCACCCCAACTCCAACCAAGCCAGTCTGCTAAGCGGCTCGCTGGACGGGCTACCTGTCGCCTTCCTTCCGCATGACCGATCGCTTTGGCTGAGCCAAAGTGCCATCGGCTGTATGTGTGGGTGAGTGCGCAGGTCCTTTCGCCTCCATATTTTGTATCTAGTCCTCTTTTTGAGAAGAAGAACCAGCAGCGCATTGTAAAAGCAACCACCCAAAGTAGTAATGAATGCCGTTTGATCCTCTTCGCTGAAGTTTGAGTTTGGTTTTGCGGTATCTATCTATTGTTCGTCGACAGGCGAGCTAGCGAAAGATCGCATTAGCTCCACTCGAAGATCGTTCGTGAGCTTCCTCGGCGATCATTTCGACTAACAGCGCTGGACGAATTCGTTCACGAGCGCCGCATTGACGGACCAACTCCTTCGCTATCTTGTCGTCTGCGAGCGACCCATCGAGAGATCCTCTTTGCATGTTTCGATGTTTTCAAACTGCGGCGGTGGTGAGACAAGATGGATGGACAATGGAGCTCACTCAAATGTTTGTGAACTGTGTGAAGACGAGACCTCATTGCCCCTCAAATGGCCAGAGAGATCTTTCGTGCTATGATCCACGATCCATGATCCTATGTACAGTAAGTAGTTCCTCAACTCAACTCGTCTTCAACATGGATAACTGAAGTTTATGCGTGGCACGCTCCTCTGGTTTCGTCATATCCACGAAATTCGTCAGAGATCGCCACCATGTCAGGCACCGACACTGACGTTTTCGTTGGGCTCGCTCCCCTGATCTTGTAAACAACAGCCCACGCACGCACAGGAGCTGCGCGTGAGTCAAGATGGTGCGAGCGCAACATGTCTGTGCACTTTGTATTTACACTTCTGTACGCGCTCGTTCGAGATGGCCTCAACATCACACATTTCCAAGCAAGTAGGAAGGTCCCACGCGTAAACCGCAGCGCCCTTGGGAAAGGATAAACAGCTCGACGTCTCAAGACGAGTCAAATTCATGGCCATGGATACTCGCCGCCCAAGAGTAAACCACAGAGACTTACCACAGACGCCGACGCCGCCGTCCCACGAAAGAGAGAGAGAGAGAGAGAGAGAGAT
>JAADVN010000499.1:0-17387 GCA_023335535.1 Globisporangium spinosum | reverse complement strand
GCATGTACCATCGACGAAATCATCGCTTCCACAGCGGCATCTTCAGATGTTGTGGCTACCACTGGGAAAGTGAAGCAGAGCACAACTGCCAGAATGGCGCACGTCCATCGCAGCTTGTCGCAGCCCATCCTTGGAGTCGCTTGGCTTGTGGTGGTCGCCTCCAATTCGGAAATGAACACAGATATTGGGGCTGCTGATGCTGCTTCTGGAGCTTACTCTCTCTGCTCACCTGCAACACATTGGATATTCCTACCACCGCACAGCCCAAGCAAGTTGCTTCAGGCAGACACGATGGCATTCGTCCATCGTTCTGTCCAACTCCCATCTGAGTTCGCCGGGTGCCATAGCGCAACGCGGCATGGGCGTGTTGTCACGCGCACTTGTGCACTGCCAGCAAACATGCCCTTGTTCGTGCTTCCTGATGTGAAAATGCGCCTCCTGTCCAGCAGGTGCGACAATCATGAAGTTGAGCAAGTCGATACATTTGAAAAAAGTTCAAAAGTTGGCGGGTCAAAATATGGGTTCGAAACCCGTTGAAGTTGGAGCAAGTTGAAGTGACCATCACTCCTCCTTTTCAGCCTTCAATCCGCGATCCGCAATCTGCAGAAACAAAAACTTGCACAGCGAGAAGAGAAGGACGAAGCAAGAGAGACGCCGAGATGCAGCAGACGCCGCGCTCGCGAGCGCACATCGTGCGTATCGAGATCAGGTATGAGAGCGTAAATGATGCAAAGGATGAGCGCAAAGTTCCTCTCTCGTGCGTCGTGTGATTCGTACGACTTTTCTTTGTGTGATGATATCGTCATCAGAGCGTTCAAGAACTATGCCGGAAAGCACACGATCGATCTGGAATCAAAAGGGATTTCTTGGTAAGGCGGCGCATACTTCCGTTGATGCGATATTTCACCTGCCGGTGCTAAGCGAGAATTGTGCATTTCTCCGTGCAAACTAGCTTTTTCGGTCGAAACGGCGCCGGAAAATCGTGTGTGGTCGACGCAATCGCGTTCTGCTTGGGAGCATCAACGTCACAACTGCGAGTGAAAAGTGAGGAATCGTTGAGAATTCGCCTTGTTTGTTCTTGGTTCTGCGCTAACAGAAGACATTTGTGTTGTAGAACTCTCGGATCTCGTGAATGATTCTTCGCGCTCAGCAGAGCATACATCGAAAGCATCTGTTTCAGTTTGCTTCGAGATAGCTGCCACAGAAGGCCTGCAACTCGTCTGGGTGAAGCGTTCTGTGGATGGACGCGCAAGCGCAAGCTTGTCCTCGAAGTACTTTATCAGAGCTGATGGCATAAAGAAATGGGTGGTATGCTCAAGACGGTCATGATGGTTATTCTCTCAGCTTTTTTGCTGTGGTTACTTGAAGAATTTGGGGTTTCTGTTGTGCAGTGCGTGAACAAAAGTACGATGCTCGAGAATCTTAGCGCAATGGGTATTGACGCATCGCTGCAGGACCGGTTCATAATCCGACAAGCGTAAGTTTCGATATCAGCCTCGAGTATGTAAAGTTCTCTGACCATTTTCTTTTGCAGAAACACATCTGCCCTAGCGCAGATGGCTTCATTGGAACTGCTTGAATTCTGTAAGCGATATGCAGCAAACGCAATCTCTCTTCCGCTTGGGTTACTGAACCGAGTGTGGTTTTGTTTAACGCCAGGTGAGCGCATCATGTAAGTTGGAGAGATATCTCCCCATCGCGCAGAATCCCTGTGTACTGACTGAGTTTTGACAATAGCGGAACGCACAATCTTCGAGAGCAGGTACTGATATGTAGAGAGGCAATGCGCGAACTGATCCTTTTTTGCTGACGCAACATTCAACATAGCTGCTCAAGCTGCGAGAAGAATGGAAAGCATCGCAAATTGAAGTCGAAAATTCTCGGGAGGAAGCATCAGCACTGTTGTTAGAGCTGAAAAAGCGCCAGCCGATGGTATGTCAACTTTACCTGAAGGTTTGACTGCGCGCAGAAAAATTGTCCAGCTGATATCGGATTATTGTAGGTTGACCGCTTCTCAGAATGGGCAAAGAGGCAAGAGCTCAACTCTCAAGAGCAGATCCAAGTGCAGCGAAAAATGTTGCAGACGCTCTCGATATTGTACCATGTTTATGAGAACCAAGTGAAAGAGAAGCAAGTGATTGAGGCAGAGACAGCAGAAAAAGTTCAAAAGCTGGAGAGGTGTTACCAAGATGCAATCAACCATGAAGCTCGAAATGACGCAGACAAAGAGAAGGTCAGCAAGCAACTAAGCGAACTGAAGAAAAGACGAACAGAGCAGACCCGGAAACGAATTGTAATTCAAACGAAACTGGAAGCTACAAGCGCAGAAGCTTCAGCATGCTTGAAGCAGATAAGCGATATTGTGAGCCAAGAGTCAACGCTCGTGGCAAGCTGGGAAGCGTATCAATCAGAACTGAAGGACCAGAACAAAACGCGCGAATCCGTGCTACAAAAGCTGGCGAAAATGGCAAGTCGTATTGCGTCGCTAGCTGACGTCAAAGAAGAAGCGGAATTCGGGGGTGTGGTTGAGCAAGAGAAAGCAGAAGCTGAAGAGAGGCTGGAAGAGTTACTGAGAATCAAGGTAGCGTGCAGTCTGTTGATATTCAGGAGCATTCTACCAACTAACAATTTGCAATCCATTCATCAGACAAAAAGGCAGAACGAACTTCGAAAGCGGAAAGAAGACCTAGACAGAGTTCTGGAGAGGAATCGCAAGCTAGAGGGAAAGCGAGGCATGCTGCAGGCTGGCATATCGGCCGCCGAAAAACAGCAGAAGGAGCACCAGCAACTCCAATCTTCGCTTCGGCAGTCCGTACAGTCTTCCGAGCAATGTGTTTTTTCGTTGCGAAGAGAGCTAGCCGGAGCTCAGTCCGCAATGCGAAGCAAAATATCCCAGTTCAAGTCCGTGCGAGTGATCGAAAGGTTGAAGACGGCGTGCGGATACGACAATGTTTTTGGCCACTTGTGTGAGCTTGCACTCGTTGAACCAGAACTCTCGGATGCTTTGAACTCGGTTCTTCAGACCGTCCTCGGCTTTGTCGTCGTTCGGAACAGAAGCACAGCTCTCGAAGTAACCAGCGCGTTTACGAAGGAGTCAATCGGCAGAGTCTCGTGCTGCATTCAAGAAGAGCTCTCAGCTTCATCCCAGTGCGGTATCTCAACGTGTGGCTACGAGATTGTCAAACGCCGTGTTGCAGTATCGTCCGATCTTTCCAAACCAATGCCACTTTGTGCCGCGTTTCGGTGCCTGGATGATAAATACCGTCCCGTTTTCCATCGGTACTGCAAGGCGTGGCTCATTTGTAAAGATGACAACACGGCAGAGCAACTTGCACAAACCAGCACAAAAAACTGCGTCACTCTTCGTGGAGATCTGTACTTTGCAGACGGGTCCATCCGAGCATTTCAAAAGTACGACCAGACGAATGCGAATGATACCAGACGCGGTGGACAGCGATGGCGTGTTCTATCCTCGAGCGACAGCACTCGCATGTCAGCATCAAGCCGCGAGAAGCCATTCACATCGAACACAAGATGTGCACAGCTGGCGAGTGCGCTGCATGAAGGTGAAAAAGAACTATCCGGGCTCCTGAAAGCCATTGAAGCGGTACGATGCATTTGTAAATGCTGCGCAGTATTTGCGAAGCTTGTGGCTAAAAACTGTGATCGATACGTATGCATAGGCGGAAGGCACAATAAGATATGCAAGAGAATCCATTTCCAGGTTGAAGGTGAGCCTTTTAGCTAGTTTTCTTTGGTTCCTTTGATATGGAGGAAGCTCAACTGACTTTCACCACCAGGAAAATCTCTCTGAGTGTGACAATGATCTCGACACGCTTCATTCGCAAATCGAGTATGCTTCAACTTTGTTTGGTGCAGCCAAATCAGAGCTTGATGCAATTGATCTTCAAACCGTGAATGACTTGCGAGCAAAGATATCCAGCTTGCAGTTGCAGTCCGAGACCACGCAGCAAAGTCAAACCGCGACTGAAAGAGTGGAGCTCAAGAAGAACCAAGTGCGTCTTTCACGGAAACTGACCACAATTCACACTCAGATCAAAATAATTGAACAGAAGATTGCGAAAATCGAGGCTCAGCAAGTGCTTAACAAATCGACCAAGGTTTGGAAACCGCGATTCTACTTTGATTGCTTTGGAAAGGACAATAGTTGGCTAGCATGAACGGGTTGCGGTGCTCTTAGGAAACGTTTGAGATGCGTCACAAAGTGCTCACCGAAGTAGCTGAAGAGACGCAACGAAATCTCGACCAAGCCGACGAAGATTGCAACACCCTCGCCTTTGAACTGGTGAAAGCAAAAGAGCTTCAGATCCAAATCGAAGAAACGTCATCAGAGTTATCAGAGAAGCGAAGGGATATTTTACAAGATCTTTACGCTGAAAAGAGGCGACTCGAGGACATACAAAAGGAGACTGCTGAGATGCAAGAAAAGAAGATCGACATCGAGCAAGAGAGAGTGGGGCTCAGCGGCAGTGTCGATTGGGCCGTGCACAGCTCACCCCTGTGCAGCGATTTATCATCTGCTCTCACGCAACGAGAAAGTCTACACCATGAACTGAGGGCTCTTGAAGTCGAGCAAAGGTAGGTAGTTCCTCGTTGAAGTTGCGGCTTGTTATACTTGCTCTAACACGGGCTTTGTGAGACAGCATTCTCAAGAGCGTGAAAGACACAATTTCCAAAAGTGTTCTAGAAGAAGCTCTGATCTACCAGGAAAGAATGAGCCAGGTCAATGCCAGAATCGAAGAACTTGAGCGGTCGATGGAGAAGTCAACTATCATGCAGAACGGACTGACATCGCAACGGTATGAAACCCTCTCTTCCGCGTTTGCGTACCAACCATCGACTTACACCTTTGATTCGACAGCTTTGACCAAATCTCTTCATCGCTTCGGGTCATAAATGAGAATTTATCGCGGATCTACCAATCGATAAATGAGGTATGGAGGATAGCATCGCTGCTGATACGTGTTCATAGAGCTGCTCATCTGAATGAATCATAGGATGGAGACTGTTACCTTGGCTTCTCGCACGAGAAATCTACGTTTTTCGCCGAGGGTGTCACCTTCAACTGCAAGCCAGACCAAAACCACTGGCAGAATGTAAGCGCACTTTAGAATCTCAACGTTGTTCTGAGAGTTTCTGGCTATGCTAACCAATTTTCTCCAGTTCGTTGGACTATCAGGTGGACAGCAAGTGGTTTGTGCAATATCGGTAGGACAAGATTTTTCCAGATCACTCCATTGCTGCCTTCTTGAATGGGAAGTCGACACTAACAAGCACCCGCGCATGTTAGCTGATGTTCGCGTTCCAAGCTTCGTTTCCTTGCCCATTTTACGTCTACGATGGTACACACGCTACTGCAATACTGGCCGGTATATTCTCGTTCTTTGAGACTAATTTGATTTTTGAAATGCTGCAGAGATCGACGCAGCCCTTGATACGGTGAATGTGTCCAAGCTGGGCTCTCTTATTTGCGCGCAAAGTGCGGAGACAGGCACCCAGTTTCTCATCATTTCTCATCGTCCAGAGATGTGGGATCTATGTGCGTCTTTGATCGGTGTCTTTGAGCAAGATCGTTCGGCCCAAACAGTTGCGTGTCAGTTTTAATCAAAGATTCGTCGAGTTTCTCGGATTCAAGTGTGGGGTTGCCGTCGGTAACTTACCAAGTCGGTAGATCTTGAAACTGCTCGCTTGAGAATCAGGAAGGGAAGCTCGCGTCCCTTCATGTTTGCATGCACCAGTCTTGCTTCATTCCAGAATATGCAGAGCAGTGAACACATTCAGTGCACTTGTTCGACCAAAAGCTTGAAAAGATAGAGCCAGGATGGATATGACAGCAGAGAACCCGTTCGCCGATCTCATGAACAAAGCTGTCAAGCTGAAAGGTGCCCAGCAGGCTCAACTCCGGACGCAATTCGACTCGTGGCCACAGTACTTCCAGCACTCCATGTTCATGCAAGAGTCGGTCGCTTCCGTTCATGAGCTCCTGTTTCCAGAACAAACCGAAGCAGCCGAAGCGATGAAGGCAAAGGGCAACGAGCACTACAGCAACAGCGACCTGGAAGAAGCCGTGGCGGAATACGAGAAAGCACTCGCTGTTTTCAAGTACATCGAGAGCAAGGCCCCGGACTGGAAGAAAAAGGGCATCGAAGGCAAAGACCTGCAGCTGTTTGGCCACACGTGCGACAACAGAGGATCAATCCCGCCTCGATGCGCTCAAGATGTCGCGCTATTTGAACATCGCAGGTGAGCATTGCTGATCCAAAAACCCATCAACGAGGATGCCTGCACTAAGTTTATGTACTGTGCGCAGTGTCGAAGTTCAAGCTGAAGGACTATGCAGTGTGTATCCGAGCTTGCGATGACACTTTGCTCATTGATCCTACCAACGTGAAGGCGTATTACAGGTAGAGCTACGCATGACGGAGTTTCATTTGTGTCGATGGGTTGTTAAGCTATGGTGTTCAACGTCTAGGCATGCACAAGCACTCATAACCCCTGCGTCATCTGGTGCGCTGGGGTTTGACCAAGCCATTGCCGACCTGGAGAAAGCGTACAGCGCTGATCCGAGCAGCAAGGACGTTCGAAAGCTTCTTCATGAGCTTAAAGAGCAACGAGTGAAGCAGAAGAAACTCGACAAAGAGACGTTCAGCGGGATGTTCGATCGGGGTCAAGTGTACGACGAGGAAGAAGACCCACCGACACCTTCGATCGAGGAACTCGATGGCGATGCTGCTCGCGAACGAAAGTTCAAGAAAGAGTGTGTACTCTTAGTACCGGCAACGATTGCATATTTGTTAGTAAACTTCGCTGGCATGATTTTGGTGGACTTGCTCTGTAGATTGACGAGGCTGAAGCACTCGCTCAAATGTACGAAAGCAAGGGCCAGAGCGAACATGCCAAGGATATCCGGGGGAAATTGAACACGCCAAGGCGGCTCGTGATCGCCGCCTGAACCAGGTGGCTTTCTTCCATTCAACATCCGAAATGATCACAGACGCCAAGAAAAACGGGTACGACATCCTCCTGGCCGTCCGACTCAATCGATTCACAAGGAATCTTGTCACATCTAAATTTTTCCTCTTTGCCGATTTAGCATTGATCTCACAGACCCGAGTGTCCAGCAAATGCTTCATGAGCTCCAAGAGAAGGAGCGCAACAAGACAAACATTTTGGATGATAGCGTGCCGCAGAATGAGGACTTTAATGGGTCCGTCCAGTCAATCGACTCGATCCTGAAGTCCATGGCAAATGCCCAGATCGCCCGGATGCTCGCAAGAGAAGGGATCGACTACCACAAGATCACTGACCGAGACCAGTTTCTGGAGACAGTACGGCAGGTCTTGGAGACGAAACTGAATTCCAGCGCCACGCCAGAGACGAAGTCGTACTTTGTCGTGGTTTTCTTGATGGCTGCCGCGTGGATGGTCTTGCAGCTGTACACTACAGGAGGCTTGTCGTTCTTGTATCGGCTTTTGCTCAAAGGGATCATTGGCGAAAGCGTCGAAGATGGGAACCCGACGACCGGTGTTGAGGACCTCTTCGGGGTGTAGTGGATGGCGACTACTACGAGAAGCATTAGCGACATTCGCTTCAGCCAGACGCGCTGGAGATTTGTCGGTCATCGGCAAGTACCCTCGAGAGGCAAGAGCCAACTAACAACAAGAAAGAAGCCAGCCTCACCTTCACGATTCAAGTCGATTTTTAGTTACTTTATGGTGCTCCTCCTCCTCTCTGAAATTCAAACGCACATGGCGCTTTGCTACTTTTTTCCTCACGAATATCTAACTTCAGCCATTGTTCCTTGGGCAAGCACACCAAGTCCTGTTCACACGGATCCGTCCCTTTTGTCTACTACCCCCTTCCTTATCCTGTCCTGCCACTAGTCCATAGTCAGTGGACCATCCGTTGAAGAGCTACCTGACGAACCCTGGCGAGAATTCTGGCTTCGACTGTGCTCCGAGTGCGTCGTCACAGAGACAGTGGATGTTGTCGCAGTGGTGCTGACTGACGCAGACTCTTGACCATGCGCCAATGGCTGCGCAGAGTTACCCTCAACGCTGTGGGCGGAGGAGCTCTTTGCTTGGAGATGTGTTGGTCGCTCCCGCGAAATCGTCACTTCGACGCGTTCGAAACTCTCGGCCATGGTCGACTCTAACTTCTTCATATCCAATCGAAACTCCTCTTCCGACAACTGGGCGTGCAAGCCGCCTTGCTGCACAAAAGAAGAAAGCGGTGTTCCAGGATGGTCAGTTGCTGGAACCACTTCGTGCTCGCTGTCGTCGTCGTCCGACTCGGATGGTGGAGATGCTGGAGGTGGTGGAGGTCGCAACTCCGAAACCAGGTCATTGACCTCCACAAGCGCATCTGGATCTTCACAGAAGTACGTGAAATCCTTGAAAGTCGGATCTTGCACGGGAGGCGTGGCTTTTCGGCCAGTTCGGCTGGACACTAGCGAAAAGATTCCCTTCGAGCGCGAAGCTGACTTGTCGGTGGGCGACTGCACTTCCCGGCTGACGTCCAGCTCGGTAAACTCCGAGTCAACGTACTCCACATCCAATGGCGAAGACTGTAAACATACCAAGACGAGTCGTCAGAAACAAACTACTCACACAAAAGAGGACGATTCATGTACATACCAAGACAGGCTTCCATGGTGGGGTAGTCTTCTTCTGCAGAAGCTGATCCCAATCGATCTGTTTGAAGTACGGGTGGCTCAGGATGTCGCCAATGTTGCTGCCGAGTCGCTTGGTCGCGTCCTTTTGGAGAAACTAAGTAACGTAATCGTAGATAATGAAATGTTAGCCATCCAAAAATGGGGATGGGTGCGAAGAACATACAAAGAGAGTCCCCTTACCCCGTGCAGGATATCCTTCAGATCGTCGGGTAACTCGGGCTTCTCGGGGAACGTTAGCGGGTCGCTCTGGATCTTGCTGTACATTTTCTCAATGTTGTTGTCGTAGAACGGAGACTTGCCCACGCTCATCTCGTACAAGAGGATGCCCAAACTCCACCAGTCTGCAGCTTTTCCGTACGATCTCTTCGCCTTTGGAAGAAGCAACTCCGGGGCGGTGTACTGCGGGGAGCCAGCCATTGTCTTCGCACCATTGTAGTTGGACACGTGAAGCTTCGCCAAACCAAAGTCGACAAGCGCGATGTGGCCATCTGCATCGATCATCACATTTTCTGGCTTGATATCTCTGTGAAAACATACAATAGTTGCGAGTGTGAGCAAGCTGTGCCAATTCAAACCAGCAACGGGTGTGTAAGTACCAGCAATAGTACCTGTAGAGAATGTCGTGCTGGTGCAAGTGGTGAATTCCCAGCACCAACTCTGCAGTATAAAAGTGCGCGCGATCCGCAGGTATTCTGCAGCTCGACCCCTTGCTCATGTGGTGGAACAGGTCACCACCACCGTAGTAGTTCATTCCGAGGAATAGCTTCGTTCGACTTTGAAAGGCGATGCGGAGACCGGCAATGAACGGGTGGTGGATGTTCTGAGCCACGCGCATCTCAGTGAACGAGCTTTCAATGTCGTACTTGGTCATCTTTCCCTTTTCAAGAATCTTCAGCGCGTAAATTTGCCCATCGCTTTTCTTGACAGCATTCACGACCTGAACAACCGAAAACCAAAGATTAGATACCATCCATGCGACTGTGAGATCATTTGCTCGCACTCACCGTTCCGAAGCCACCCTTGCCGATGACGTTGTACACCGTAAAATCTTTCATCGAGATACTGAGCGATCGTGTTGAGCGGAAAGCGGCATCCGACATCTCCGGGTACGGGTTCTTCACAACAAACTGCTTCCAGTTGCCCGTAGCCATTTTCAAGTCCACGTCCGCTCGGAGACGCAGGATTCGCCCATACGGTCCGAATCGGATCTTGTGCGCAAACGGCTGGACAATCACGACATCCGAGAACTTGCTTTTCAGCTTCTCGTGACCCTTGATAGTGTAGCTCTTGCCGTCACTGTCTCGCATCACGTCGCTCACCATGAACTCGAGCACCTCGACGTTATGGTAGAACGCCCCGAGAAAGTGAAGGAATCCTTCACGGCCGAAGTAGTCACCGTTGAACGGTGTGCTCTTTGGATACGACGAAGAAAACACAAGGTCTATACAGGCAGAGCAAATTACGGAACAAAAATCCGTTAGAACGACACACAGAACTCGGACCATCTTGATGCAGCATTCCATACCTTTGTTGAAGTACGCCATCAGTTCAGTGATAACCTCCATTTCGCCACCCATGAGGCGACGGTAGACATCGTACGCCTTTTGCGTCTTCATGTCCGGCAGTGCGCCGTGACGGTACGTGTTGTAAATCGGCTTGTTGTTCTTGCGCATGTTCATACAGTCAACGCCCGCCTGTATGTCGCAACACACGCATGCATTCAAGATCGCGGCACCGCAATTACCACACAGCGTTAGCGAGGTGAGCAGGATTCGGTTTAACATGAGACGAGACAGGAAAAGATCTTCCCGCATCACATTCGTTTCCATGCAGCGTAGCAGTATTCAGAACATTCCACGCACCTCCAGGAAGTAGACCCACGAGAGCTGCTCCATCTGCGTCGGCACTGAGCAATGGAATACCTTGCCTTCGCTCGTCTCAAACGAGAAATCGAATCCGTGGCCGCTCTTCGACACTTTTTCGACTTTCACCGACGCCACGTTCACGCGGCCCTTCAAATGACTGCGATTGCGCGCATCTACTTTGCTCTCGTAGTCTACAATCGAAATTTCATGTAAAAAGAACAATCATCATCAAGGATAAGCATGGCATGAGCAAGGAGACGCAGGTACTTTTTCTTACATGACAGGTTGTTGCCCTCGAGCGTGAAGAACCGGTTCTTCCAATTGCGCACGAGGTGGCCGCGCTTCGTGACGTATCCCTCCCACTCGACGATCGGCAGATCCAGCGACTCCACCGCGTGGTCTTCGCTGCCGCTAACGATGCTCGGCGTGTCAGGTGAAGCTCCTCCCGCACGGCTGTTGGACGAGCGGCGCATCGAGTAGAAGAGCGAGTTCTCGAGGGGTTTCGGCTTCTGTCCGTTGCTGCTGCTGCTGTTGGAGCTGTTGTGGACTGAGTTTCGCTGCGTGTCGTTGCTGGCGAACACGCCGCCAAGGAACGAGCCGTTGCCTCTCGCGTCCATACTGGAAGGGGCAGAGTTAAGACCCATGGTCGCGAGCGAGGTAGTCGACGCCGACGTCGGGAACTCGGGTGACGCTTTCTTTTTGTCGAGCGCGCCGCTGCTGCCGACCCGGCGCATGCCGTTCGACGACGTCGCCGACGACGAGGCGGTGCTCTCTGCAGTCTTGCTCAGCTCGGCCCCCATACTGCTGCTGTTGCTCGTGTCGCAGTGGCTGGTTTGGAAAGTGTATGTTACGTCCGTACGAAGGCTCACGAAGCAAGCGCGCTATAGGCTCCGGTTACTACGCTTTTTCCTCTCCGTGCTTCTTCTTCTTGTTGTTGTTCTGGTCGCTCTGTGGCCACACGCCGCCGTTCGCTCGTTCAGTGGCGGACTGACTGACTGGCTGGGTTGGCTGTTTTCCCCCCATCCCGAACGATCCATCCAACATGTGCACCAGACAGCGCCAGCACAGAGGCACAGCCGCGACATAGCACAAAAAAATCAACAACGTCAGACGACCCGACGCGCCATCGCCGAATTCATACATACTCATCCATCCACGGACAGTAGTCCGTAGCACACACAGGACGACACACAGAGAGCGGAACGTACATAGAGCGAGGGAGCGGAGTGGCGTCGCTGCGTCGTGCAAATGAAGCGAGAGAGAGAGAGAGAGAGACCGACTGGCTCTGTGGGTGGTGCTATGTGCGAGTGCAGAGCTGAGTGTTCTGTGTGGGCACGGACAAACACCTTGAGGAAGAGAGCGAGCGAGCGAGCCTTGCGTGGAATTGGAAGGAAAGCCCCAGAGGCGGAGTGTTGGTCGCTTCGTTCCCCCCTTTGCCGTGCCTTTTTGGTCTGGACAGCGCTGCCGCTCCTGTAGAGGGAGAAGGAAAATTTTGGAGGGTGTCACATTGCCAGCTATCGTTTCATCCCTCTACAAGAACCGATGCGTCGAGCAGGCGTGCTGCTTTGCTGTGTGTGAGTAACGCGATCACAACTCAAACAAAAAGCCTCTGATTTCTGGCTTCTGGGGGGGAATGGTTTGATTTTTGGAGATTGGGTTATTATTATGTTTTAGCTTTTATTCAGATTTACCATTTTTGCAGTAGGAGATCTATCTGAAATCTGAATCTCGGCGGCACGACTGGAACTCAGAATAAGCTTCTTCCAGGTTCAAGGAGCAGTGTGACATTGCGATGTCTCTTTGTGGCGCATGGGTACACCTGTCTGACTCCCGCCTCCACCAGTTTATCTCCGTGTTTTTGCATGTTCATCATGCCAATGCAAAGCCTCCTTTGCGTTCCATTCATTCGAGTTGCTGTGCAATGGCGATGTTGCTGTGCAATGGCGATGAGCGACTGATTGATTGCCCACTGCCAATCTTTCGCTGTTTGCTGTACTGTGCTGTTGGTTGGTGGACTCCATCCAGAGGCAGCCCGCCCACCCGGTTTCCACATTCCCAGCAGCCACTCATCCCACCACTTTTGCGTCTTCACCCAAAATAGTCAATGACAGAAAAGGTCGGAGGAAAAGTTGACGGATTCAATTCGGGACGTACTTGATGTAAACGCGGGACAAGATGTGCAAATACGGAACGCGAGGGACCTCAACCACTGAAATTGAAAGTCAACCACAAGCAACAACCAAAGCAAAAGGCAGACGCAACCAAGACAAGAAGAATGGCTCCGCGCGTGACGCTCTCGGCGGTGTTCCTCTCGGGCGTGACGGGCATGACGGTGGCGGGCGTGTCGCTCTTGGCGTACATCCGCTTCCAGCACCCGGAGCAGTTCGCCGACACGGCCGTGAAGATGTCGCACCCGGAGATCGCGGACGACTTCACGAAGAAGTGGGGCGTGTTCGGCACGGGCATCTCGGACGCCATCCCGCAGAGCTTCAAGGACCTCTTCATCGTGCCCGACCTGCCGGAGAAGATCGAGCTGCAGAAGCGCAAGCGCCAGGAGCAGATCCGCCAGAGCCTCGAAGACCTGCGTCCCAAGGACAAGTGAGTGAGTGGAGAGCGTGCTGTGCTGTGTGTTGTGTGCACACGAGCTCAAGCCGAACCAGAGAGCGTTCGCTTGAAGGATTAGCTATGAGAGCAAGCGACGCTGCACAGCGAATGGGCACTGCAGATGTAGTGTGATCGAGAGAGAAAGCACAGGTGAAGGTTAGCGTAACAACAGGTCATATTAATATTAATAACACGTACGGGTGGATGGATTTTGAGCGGAAGGTTCGTCGCCATCATGACACCTCGTTGCCGCACAGCGCTCTCTGACGTTGGTGAGCATGCAGACGGCATCTCTCGTTGTCGCGACAGCCATCGACTTTCTGGTGCAACTTGAAGCCAGCGAAGAAGAGTGATGGTAGGTGCAACCAAGCAAGCACACATGTTGAGCCTTACGAACTTACTCTTCACCTGGCGCGAGAACTCATGGAAGGCGAGCGCGGCGTGCATGCGTCAGTACTGGTAGCAGAGCTCAATACGTATGCTGGTTGCTTGCTTGTCGATGGTCACCATGGTCACCATGCGTGCGTGGCAAATGATGCAATGCACTGTTGCATGTTAATTAACTCCTCACAATTTCCAATTGATGAAAGCGCATTCAAATTTGATTTGATGGCACCAACCCAAGAAGAGCTGCAGGATGCTGCGCGCCAGCAGCGAGCGGTACAAATGGAAGCCGCTCGATGACGCTCGTGATGTGCTTGAATGGTTGAGGGTGGGTGATGTGCCTACGTGTGTGTATGTGATGTTATGTTGCCTCTTAACCAGCAGGCAAAGGCGCACGCACCAGAAGACGCGATCCCCGACAAATCGGAGAACCGCAATGCTCGCGAGTTTCTAAATAGCGCGCCGTCCAAGGGGCTGTGGCTACCCATGGGTGTTTCGGTCAAAGTGATGCAGTGTTGGCGCTGCAAGGCGTTCGATCACCGTACTGGCGATCGTGAGTACCCCATCGCGACAGCGGGGAACTTGCTGCTGGACGCTGAGCGCCAGGCGCGCGAAGATCCGATGGCGAAATACGTTGGGCTCCCAGTGCAACGCGAGGTGACGAAGGCCGAGAAGAAGCAGGCGAAGCGAGAGCAGTTGGCCGCACTGCTGGAGGAAGTTCGTAGAGAAGCTGCGGAGAAGAAGAACAGGAATAAGAAACGGATGGAGAGTGCGAACAGCACCAAGAGCTCCAATGGAAATAAGAAAAGACGGAGAAAGCGTTCGTCATCATCCAGTCCATCCAGTTCATCCAGTTCGGAGTCCTCCTCGTCTTCATCGTCCTCTTCTAGTAGCGACAGTGAGTCGTCTGACTCGGACACCGAGAGACGCAGACGAACGAGCAAAAGAAGGAGTCGAAGCCGACGAAGAATGCGAGATAGCAGCGCTGATAGAAGGAAACGATCGAGGTCGCCACGGAGATCGCGAACAACATGAAACGAGAGTGAACGAACCAGCGAGAAGAGAAGCCGCAGATCGAGAAGCCGGGAAAGAACTCACGACACGAGAGAGAGAGGGTCGAACTCAAATGAACAGAGACTTGTCGGCTGCTCAATACATTGGCAAAAGACAAACAGCATCAATGCTGATATCTCTCACTCGTGTAAGTGTCTGCAGACTTCGCTGGCGGTGCGAAACGAGTGACTGTATTGAGGAACCTTTCGTCGCAAATGATACACCATCGATTTATTGTGGAGGCAACAGTGGATACAAAACTGCCGGCACAAAAGGCGAGTGGCCGAGCTCCTGCACCACGTCAGCATCCAGGGAGTACCCGTCGTCGCTGCCGTCCATCCCACTCGCAGCATTTCGAGCACGTGCTGCTGCTGCTGTCGATAGCGCTTCGACTTTGCGGAGCTCTCGCTGGTGCGGATGGTGGTCTTGCTGCTGCAGAGACATGCTTGCTCTGCTCCTGGAGTGCCTCCAAAGAGATGAAGATACGTCATTGAAGCTGCTAACGCTGCTCGCCGTCTCTACTAAATCGTCCATTGTTGAGATGAGTCTCCCACTAGCTCCGTAAGCGCTCGAAGAGCTACTAAGATTTCGCTGGTTCACCAGCACCGCCAAGTCGTGGCTTTCGTCCGCGCCGTCTACCTCCTTGGCACGTGATCCGCTCGAGATCGGATGAAAATTGGTCTTTGGTTTTGACAGCGACGTGTCTATTGCGTGAGCGAACGCTCGGTCCTTGAGGTTCAGAGGATCTGTTTGAGTGTCGTGCTGGATCGTATATACTCGGGACTGTTTCAAATGACCGAAGTTCGCATTTGTCATGAACAGACTCTTCTCCTTTGGTTGTAGAGCTCCAATGGTGTTGCTTGCCACCATTGGATGTCTCGCCAATGGCTCTCGAAGCGTGAAGCGGTGCACAGCATCACTCAGCGTCTGGTTTACACCAAAATCCCCACTCCTGAGCTCCGCCGACCTAGTGGCAATAGGACGCCTGGGGTTTCTTCTTATGGCGGCGGCCGGTTGTGCTGCACAGACCGGCGATACTGCTGGGTTGTGCATCTGCTCACATAGCCAACACGTTCACTTTCTTCCTCTATCTGTTGCTGCTGTCTGCTGTACTGAGTTCTACTGTGCGGCGGCTCACAGGGGCGTTCACTGAGGTCGGTTTGGTCTGGATCTTGCTGTTGAGGTGGCAATAATCGCTGCTTGTCGCGTCCAGCTCCAGAGGACGTAGGTGCTCCCCCACATGGTGTTCGAGCTCTCGGGCTTCCAGGTACAATAGAAAGTCTACTGGGGATCTCATACCTTCCAGCCCACTTGGCACTCACGAGCGCCTTCCTGCGGCCCGGATCCGTGGTCAGCAGCGTCTCGAGCGACGCGACAAGCTCCCGGTTGCTGCGCTCGCAGTCGCTCTGCAGGTTTACGAGCGTCTGCTGCTGGAGCGCGAGCATGTTCCCGAACGCTTCGTCCCATGGCGCGCACTCGTGGCGCAGCTCCGTCAGCACATTACTGCTGTTGGGTTTCTCCTTTCCGTTCCTATTCGCTGCGAGCTTGAGCAGGAACTCCTTGGCCTTCAGCTTCGGGTGCTCGGCCAGCTTGTGGTGCGTGCATACCACGATCGCCACCATCTGGAGCTCGAGCGCTTCGAGCTCGCTCACTGAGAGATTGCTCTCGTACCTCCAGAGCCTCAGAAGCTTCTTGACGTCCACCTGCGCGTCGTGCGGGTTCGGGAGCACGTCAAATGACAGGCTGGAGCTACCGGTAGCAGCGCCGACATTCGCCACCACAAACCCATAGAAATCCTTGCGCAACTGGACGAGACTTGCGATCTTCTGGAGCTTCTGGGTCGCAAAGTGGTTCTGGAGCACCATCATGCGCAGCGTCTTGCCCCGAGAAGCGACATACGGCGCCAACTCGCGCTCTTTCGCGGTGATGTCCGCTGTATCCAGCACCTGCAGCTGCGCCAGGCAGTCAACCACGCGCAAGCGGTAGTTTGGGTGATCGCAGAGCGGGTTGCCGAGGAGGTTCAGGTCGCGAAGGTCCGGTAGTTTTGTCAATCGCTCCAGCTCGGAGAATTGCGTGAGCAGGTTCACGCCGATCGACAGCAGACGCAGCGTCACGAACTGCTCGACGCCATCGAGGCTTTCCAGGTTGTTTTGGCTCAGAAACAGAGCGGAGACCGTCTTGCCCACGGCCGGCGGGACGCTGCCGGTGCACTGGACCGCCTTGCCCACTGCGTTGAGCTTGGTGCCGTCGTAGAGCCGCATGTCGTGCTGCTTGAACGCGTTCACGAGCGACTTGCGCGGTCCGGAGCTGCCATTATTGAGCTGTGCGCCTCTCCTGGTCACCGCCCCCCTCCCCCGCACGACCGCTCTCTTGCCGTCCGAGCTCTGCTTCTTCTTCGTTGTCGCATTCTGTTGTTGTCGCTGTTTGCTGGGCTTTGGCGCCAGTCGTGAGGCGTGCGCGTGGCTGTAACCACAACCGTGCACTCGGTCTTCCATGCTGAGGCGACCGGGGATCTACTTTGAGCTGGTAAAATGCACCTTACGGCAACATACGCACATACGCGCAAGCGGACGTCGTATACAGAAAGAGAGAGAGAGGCTTGACACAGCAGCTCACATCCGCATGCTCACGTGCACAGATGTGCGGAAAGCTATTTTTTGGATTGGTGTTGAATCAAAGGAGCCCAAAGATCACGCACCTTCGTGCAACACGCGGACTCAGACATCGCGATGAATAATATTATCAGATCTGAGAAATTCGAACATGGCTACACTTTTGTCGAACAT
>JAADVN010000498.1:0-17401 GCA_023335535.1 Globisporangium spinosum | reverse complement strand
TGAGGGTGCGAACGTATGCACAGGTTTACCACGTTGATTCAGGCGCGCATGGTTTCTGCAGTTGTACTACTGTGCCACGCAGAGCCAGCAGCGCACATGGCGGACTCGCTTCCAACCAGATGGAGGTGCGCGGTAGAAACCACATTAGTGGCGCGGAAAGAAACTACTCCGAGTTTCATCTCTCAAAATGCGTAGAAGATGTGTACGGATTATATAGAGTACACATTTGCTTTGTAAGAAATGTAAAAATATATGAAGGAGTTGAATGTAGTATAAAGAGGCTAAGCAGCGGAAATTGTAGAGGTGAGAGGTCCCACTTGGTTTGTTTGCCTCGGTAAAAGTTGTGCCACCCAAAAAACAACTCGCTCGCTCTTGACTCCGTCTTCCTCTTTTGCCCAGCGTCTCCACCTTGCTTTGGCTGATAGCCCCAGTCGTAATTAGTTTTTTGTGAGTTTGATTCAAATGCTCGTCTTTTGCTGCTTCCTACTTTCTGATCCTAACAGTTAATGGACCAAACGCTGTTGTCGAAAGATGGAGAAATGTCGAGGAAATCAAACCAAAGCCTTGGTGCACTTCAGCTTGCGGTCGCGCTGAGGGAGGGAGTATGGACTTCTGGAACTTGGGGGGGCTTGTGGGATTCGCATACAGTCTGACGAGATGTGAGCTCGCAGGAACAGATCGTTCTAACCTTTACTACGCCGATAGACACTCACTTGGATGGAGACCAAACTGATTGCATGCAAACATTCTCGCAATAGAGAATCAAGTAGGCTGGGCTCTACTTTAGGATTGGTTAGCAGTCTTTCTAAAGGCGAGCACAAAGGATACTGGAGCTGGTTGGATGTCGTGTTCGATGGCGTTCAATTTGTTTGTCTGACTGACTTCCCCTATCCCTCCACCCACTCCTCTGAAAAAAGAGCTGGAGCAGCATGGGTACACAACAGGCAATCACCAAGTCCGCTTGAAACTCGCAACCAGCCACATACGGTAGCAGGTAATAGCAAGTAGGTAAGCAAACTCACGTGCTCAAAGCAATGTGTCTTGCTACTAATTGCGACCTCTTTGCACTTGCTTCTTGTGTTTTTACTCACTCGAATTCTTTCTTGCACTAACAATTAGCACATGTGTGAGGCTTCTTGGCATGAGCAACTCCGTCCTCTGATCCCCTGCATTGGGATGCTGTCGCTCATCCATACATACAAAAAGTATCAACCAATGCTATGCCTGTGTCTCCGAATGCTTGGCTTTTCAAGATGCTCGCTTTCTTTGACATCTGACAGGGTTGGCTGTGAAGGGACACTTGATCTGTCCGATGCAGCTGCGTCCGCTATCGTCTGGTAGCTGATGGTGGGTCACTCGCCCGTCCATTCGTTGACTCGAGGGGTCTGTCTGTTGCATATCGTTGCTGTCATGCTGTAGGCATCGCCACCACCATCATCATCATGGACCAGTCAACTCAAGGAGCGAAACTGCACGCTGCGTCTTTTTTCGTAGGAACCTGTTCGGTCCAGCGCACTGCACTGCACGGGGGAGGACGTCGTACTGTCTTGGACTTTCTCTCCTTTTCCGGCATGGTCCTCTACTGCGGTCCATCTTGGAGGACGACACCTTTACCAGCCAGGCATGTGCTTTACATCTGCGGATTCTTTAGTCTTTACTCTCACAATCATAGCTGAAGTCAGTGTACAACTTCTGTCGCCCGCTTAACATGACGGACGTCGCACACTCCAGCAAACAACAAATAAACAAACATTTTGGTCAAATAAAATAGGTTCTTTTTGTCATGCTGTTACTAATAATTCACACTAGTTACTTTTCTCCTGCGCTCCCCTTAGTCCTTCTTGTCCGCATTGGCCTTCTTGTTCTTCTTGCGCTTGTTCTTCTTGGACGAGGACGAGGCTTCGGACGTGCTGTTGCCGTTGGCAACCGGAGCGGCGGCTGGCTTGATCTTGGCTTGCTGTGGGACCGCAGGGGTCGGCTTGGCTGGCGCAGCCTTGGTCGCTGGCTTGGCTTCGTCGTCCGAGTCACTTGGTTCAGCCTATAGAGATAGAAGTAAAATGGATAGCGACTTGTTAGCAAACAATACTCACACAAGCAAGCAAGCAAAGCAAGCCAGGCATTTTCACACACACATATGCATGCACACACACAATCTACATCTAGTTGCTGAGATGTTGCACAGTTATGACTCGTATGATTCCGATGGGACAGACTTAAAAGCCTTTTATGGGCGCAATAGGAGCGCTGCTTTATAAGTTGCACCGCAGCGCACTCGACGGTCCAAAGCGAGCATCCCGTCTGCTCTTATCTCTAAGAGCCGAGCGAGAGCGCTTCTTCACAGACAAGGCGCCGGCGGCGCCACAGCGCGTCCCTACACCCACGCGGAGACAGCCTTAAGGACCATGCGTGAGTAAGAGCAGGAAAAACTCCTGCTATAAGGATACACTTTCCTATCCCATAAGGTCTGGACCGTCGCGGTATTGAAGACACGCGCAGGTAATTTGCAAATGGGGATCTTTCACACACATGCACTTGCACACACACACATGCAAAATGACTCATGCGCCGGTTCGTACCTGGTCCCACGTCACTGGCTCATCGCGAACGCGCTTCTTGTTGCTCTTCTTGCTCGAGGACTGCTGCGTGGTGGTGGTCTCCATCTCGGCACTCTCAAAGAGATCTCCTGGCGGACCTGGCTGGAAGTAGCCCGTCAGGTTGACCTTGCCCGTGCCCTTGGCGATGAAGAACTTGATCTGCGTCGTGATGCCGAACACCAGGTCCAACTTCACCTGGTGTGCGTGCGCAGCAGCGCCGAGGTGCGCGACCACGCCCTTCCACGCCTTACTGTCCATCTGCGAGGTCTCGAGACCAAGGCTCACGGACGCGGCGTCGTTCGCGAAAGACGCTAGCGTCGCGTTGCACACGTTGAGCACGAAGCCCTCCGGCACCTTGACGGCCGCGGCCTTGTTCTCCGACACTTCGCACGCCCAGAAGTACACCATCGTAGCGGATTCGAATATGTGTGCGGAGGAGAGAGCTGATGGCTGGCTGTTGGGAATGGATCGATCGCACCTGCTCGTTTGCTGTCGGCTCGCTGTGATCCAACGTGACAACTTGCTTCTCGGTCGGCTTGTTCGCGCCACTTTTCGTGTGAGGGAAAATGAGTGGTCCCCAACGGCCCCATCCACACCGTAAGTAACGTGGGACACCTTATTTTGCATCGTGGTTTAGGACCAAAAGCCTTAAAAATTGCGGGACTAAATCTGTGACGTGTGCGAAAACTGCGACTTGTGCGAATCTGTGACGTGCGCATGAATCGAACTCCTTGCGAGCAGCTCCAAATGCATCAAGGTTGCGGGCGAGCGTGAATGCGCTGGGTTGATGAGTTACCGTCATTCAACTGTAGAACTTGCTCTGCTTATTTTTCGAGAACGCTGAGAATACAGGCAGAGACGACCGCTTCGTGCGTTTGACCTGCAGTTTGTGTTCGAGACGACGGCGGCGGTACGCTACCTGGAGTCGCAACACAGCTGGATACGCCACGCTCTCTGCGCTGGTGATGAACGCTCCGTTCTCTGGCGGAGTCCACATGACCCTGTAGTACTTCGGGCTGTAGTAGAAAAGCTTCGTCGCCGTCACGTCCGTGCACTCGATCCACTCGTCTTCCGCGAGAAGCTTGTCACGCGCACGCTGTCTGCTGCGCTTCTCAAGCTCCAGACGCGTCGCAACATTAAACTGCAGCACTTCTTGAATGAGCTCTTCGATCATTCCTGGGATGCTGACCACATTTGCGCCATCAAAGTCGTCTGGTTTCACGAGCGTCGCTGATTGCAGCAGCCGGTTGTAGAAGTACTCGATCCCTTCAGAACTCTCGAGTCGGAACCATACATTCGCTTGTGGAGTGCGTTGCGGAGGTGTGACGAGCTTCTGAATATCTGCGTAAGCTGGAAACGTTGGAAGGCAATGATGTACCGTGCGGATATACTTGGTGCAGATAGCTGCCCAATAGCGGAGACACGCGTACGCCTGCATGCGATACCAGCAGCGATGCTAATCGGGCGTATTGTAGGTCTGCTCCAGTAGCTGCTCAACGCGGTCGAGGTGGTCAGGCGACAGATAGTACGGCTTCGTGAAGAGCCCCATGGGTTCATTCGTGGAGACCCACTCCCATCCGCCTCTGTGGGCATCAATGTTCTTGACAATCCAAAGCCCCCAGACATTGCGCCACATAGCTTCGGCATCCTTTGCCACTGTTGCTGCTGCTGCTGCTGGGGATGAGATGTTGAAAAGCAGCATCACAGCCTCGACAGTCGAGATGACCGCTGGATGGGGCACCAGATCCTAGGACAGCGGATCGAGGAACTCCTTTTTCTTCTTCTCCTGCAGCGCAATGATGCACTCGTCGACCTTTGCGACTACAGAGAAACAGCAATCAAGCACAGTACCAAGAGAGTTAATTGTACTTGCAGGGTAATTCTGAAGAGAGAGAGAGAGAGAGAGAGATTGGAGTGTGGTTGATACCAATGTTTGCGGCTTCAAAGTACCCCCACGCGCCGCTGATGTAGGGAAGTTTCACCTGAATCTCGCGCTTTGCGATGGATCTTAGAGCTTCGGGCGATGACGCTTTAGCACTCAGAGTAGCCGCAACTGCCTGGAAATGGCTCATAGCGCTTGCTTCGCGTCACTTTGCAGCGCTGGCCGCTCGAAAGCCTCCGTCCACACAACTTGAAGCACGAGCTCGCTCCCCGTCATCGTCAAACTTCTCCAGTTTCTCAATAACACTGATACAAGCCTCTAATTTGCTCTTTCATCGTACTGAATCAGTCACACATGTGCATGTATTAATATCCCCTTCTGAGCAAGGCAGTGGTGACATTGTTGGATGGAAATGGTCTCATGTGGTGGTTGGTGGTTAGTGATTGTAGCTATAGTATCTACTTTCACTTGCCAGCATCCACTCTCGCACCGCTACCGTCGTGCTTGCCTGTGGCGAATGCGCCGATGGCTTGCACGAGAGCGCGGGTCTTGAGGAGCATCTCTTCGTACTCTTCATCCGTGTCCGAGAGCGCGATGATCGCGCCGCCCGAGCCGAGCGTCACGCGCTTGCGGGTGATCACGGCCGTGCGGATCACGATGTTGAGGTCGCAGCTGCCGTCCAGCGACAGGAAGCCCAGTGCGCCAGAGTATACGCCCCTCGGTCCCTGCTCCAGCTGCCGGATGATCTGCATCGTGCGCTTCTTTGGTGCGCCGGTCATCGAGCCACCGGGAAACGTGGCGTTGAGGATATCCACCACGTCCGCATCTGCGCGACGCTGACCACGCACCGTCGTGACCAGCTGGTGCACGGTCGCGTAGCTCTCCACCGCCATGAGCTTTGGCACGTGCACGCTCCCGATTTGGGCCACGACGCCGAAATCGTTGCGCACAAGGTCGGCGATCATCATATTCTCGGCGCGGTCCTTCATACAGTTCGCGAGCTCCTGCGCGATCTCGGCGTCCTCTGCGGCGTTGAGACCACGTCGACGCGTGCCCTTGATCGGCTTGGACTCCATCCACCCGTCACTACCGACGCGCAGGAACCGCTCGGGCGACGAGCAGCAAATCGCGTACGAGTCGGTCATCCCAGTCTTCGGCTTCTGGTCGCTGCTCTCGCGCGGGGTATCAGCCTGAGGCTGGCGGTCGGCTTTACCAGTGCTGCTGGCTTGGAAATGGCCCACGGGGTTGATCAGATACAAGCCCGCGTACGGCGCCGGGTTGCGCTTTCGCAGCATTTCGTAGAAGCCCAGCGGGTTCTTGAGCGAGTAGGACGCCTCCAGTTGGTTCGTGAGGCACACTTCGTACGTCTCGCCCTCGTGGATCAGGCGCTGGATCTCCGCGATGTCTCGTCCATACTGGTTCTTGCTGCGCGAAGGGTGGAACACCACTTGGTCCACCTCATGGTGCTGCTCTGTGTAGACAGTAGCATCCAGGCTTTCAGATCGGTCCCCAGTTGCTGAGGTCTGGAAACCGTACTGGAGTCGCTGGATGCGAGTCGCAATCGCTGTGTGCCAGTCATTTGACGCCGCTGACTGGGTAGCTTTGCTCACGGACACAGAGTACACTTTATTGTCACAGTGGTCGAACACGAGCGTCTGGTCAGCGAAGAGGAACGACGCATCGGGAACGTGGTCGCCATCCTCAAGACGCTTCTTCATCGCCTTTTTGATCGGGAGAGCGCTCGAGTCGCTGTTGTCGAGGACCCCACTGCCCAGCACTTCGTAGCCAAAGTAGCCCACGAACCCGCCGCGGAATGCAAACGGGATCTCTGAGGTACTTTGTTGATCGTCATCTCCGTTGTCATCCACAAAATCCACACTGTGAGCCTGAAAGGATGCCATTTTCGAGCGCAAGTGGGTCAGAATGTCTGAGTTCTCCTCATACAACACAGTCTCTCCGTTAGACTCGTAGACGCGAAGCAGGCTCTCGAGGATGCTGTACTCCACGCAGTAGCTCAGTGGTCCTGCGTTGTCGCCCATGAGCGAGAAGCGCGACGTCTGCTGTTGCACCTGGGTGTGTGAGGTAGCGTCGTAGTTGCTGCTGTCGAGCCAGAAGGAGCGCCGCGAGTCAGCGTAGAGGTCCGTGAACACGCTCTGCGCAAAGTCTAGCGACGCGAGACCGCGAGACGCGACGCGGACCTGCACCTTATACTCTGGTGCACTACGATCGTCCAGCAGCATCGCTCGCGAAGAAGCTGCTCCCACGGTAGCCAACGCTCTCGGGATCTCATCGACCGACGTCCGCTCCAGCACGTGAGGTTGAAGGCTGCTGTGCTGGAGAAGACACTGCGAGGCAGGCTGCTGCAGCGTGATGTCGCGGAAGTTTTGGAAAAGCTGGTACCCAAAGCCGCTGCACACTGCCTCCGGGTGGAACTGCACCCCATATTGCTGCTTGGTCGCGTGCTGCAGCGCCATGATCACGCCGTCGTCTGTGCGCGCAGTTACCTTGAGCTCAGCTGGCAACGAGGCTTCGTCCGCAACAAGCGAGTGGTAGCGCACGACCTCGAATCCGTTCGGGATGCGCGAGAACAACGTCGGCGGTGCGTCTTTGTCCGCCGCGGCAGCAGCCGCCTCGTCGCTGAAGAACATCTGGCTCGTGCGGCCGTGCATCACTTCTGACGCGCTCACCACCTTGCCGCCGTACACCTGTGCGAGCCCCTGGTGGCCCAAGCACACGCCGAGCAGCGGCACACTCGCGCATCGGATCGCGTCAAAGCACATCCCGAAGTCGCTGACGACGCCCGGGTGGCCTGGACCCGGCGAGATCACCACATTGAGCTCCACGTCATCGTCATCCGAGCTGAAGCTGCCGTCGCTGGGCTTGCAGCTACTACTGAATTGCTGCTGCACCTGGTGCTGGAATGCGCGCCACGCCTCGGCCCAGTCGCCGCCAAAGTCGTCGTTGCGGAACACGACGGGCGCCACGCCGTTCACCTGCGCGAGCATCTGGTAGATGTTGTACGTGTACGAGTCGTAGTTGTCGATCAGCAGCGTAGCCACGCGGCACCGGTGGTGGCGCTGGAGCTGCGGCGCGACCATCCTCTCTCAGCTTCTCTCCCTCTCTCTCTTTGGCTTCGACTTGCAATGTGTGACTCCGATGGAACACGCGCGAATTGACCAGCACTCCCACTGTGTGGCCCACACTGTTAATCTCCTAACCTCTTCTAGCCAATCAGAGGCGTTTAACGTCATATTTGAGCCAATCACATCGAAGATATGGACGTTGACTTTTGAGTAGGGCAAGGGGAAGACCTCGAAGCGGCGCGAAGAAGCTCAGTCCAATCAATAGCAGGTCATAATCACAATGGTCGTCATACTGTTATGTAGCGCAAATGATGGATGAGAAGTATGAAAATGGCTCTCTCTCTCTCTCTCTCTTTCTCTCTTCGTACATGGGCATCTCTCTATCTAACTATATAAACGTTGCTGCTTAACACTATGGGCACGGACGCCAAAATACCTACACAGCTTCACAACTTCGCTTGACGCTCACTGCCTTCGTCTGTGACCTCTTCGTTACACGCTGTTCTTTCGTCGGCGCTTCTTGCCAGCCTTGGGCTTCTCCTCGAGCTTCTTCTCCTTGATCTTCTTGCGCTGGAACGCCTTCGGCAGTGGCATCTCGTCCTTACCCACAGCCTCGCGCTTGCGCTTGCCGATACGCACGAGCTCCACTTCGAAGTACAGCGTGGAGTTGGGCGGGATCTTGCCGCCCTTGCCGCTCTCGCCGTAGCCGAGCTCCGAGGGGATCGTCAGGTGGCGCACACCACCAGAGCGCATCGTGCCCATACCTTCCTCCCAGCCGGCGATCACCGAGCCTGTGCCGTAGTTCGTCGTGAGCATGCCCTTGCCGAACACCAGACCGTCCTTGCCGAGCTTGCCCAAGTACTTGACCGTACACATCTCGCCAACGTCAGGGAGCTTGCCCTTGCCCAGACGCGCGTCGCGGAAGACAAGACTGCTCTTCGTGGTGATCTCAGTTCCGATGAGTGCTTCGTACTCCTTCGCGATCTTCTCACGGGCGTCCAGCTCCGCTTTCTTCGCGGCTTCTCGCTCTTCGACCGACGCGACGTACGCCTCTTTCTTCTCCTTCCGCTCCTGCTTCTCCTTGTCGCGCTTCTCTTTCTTCGCCTTCTTCAGCGCTGCTGCCTTTTCGTCTGACACCACAGGCTTCGCCACAGGCTCATCGTCGCTGATATCGCCAGTGTTACTCTCTTCTTCATTCTCGTGCTCTTCTTCTTCTTCTTCTTCTTCTTGAGCGTCGCTACCTCCTTCATTTGCTGCTTGCTTCGCTTTCTTCTTCTTGTTGCGGTGCACGCGCTTTCGCTTCTTACCACTAGCAGTAGCAGCACTCGCACCAGCATCAGCATGAACACCAGCGCTCTCCGCCTCCGCTCGGGCAAGCGCTTCGTCGAGCGCTTCTTCCTGTTTCACCATCTCGGCGATCTCTTTGTCGATGTTCTCATCGCGCTTCGCGGTCTTCTTCTTCTTTCGCGCCTCGATGATCTGCTCGCGTCGCTCCTTCTCCGCCTGTGCCGCCGCGATCGCGTCTTGCTTGGCCTTCTCGATCTCCGCCAGCGCCGCCGCCGCCGCTTCGGCCGGACTCAGCCCCATCTTCTTGAGCTTGGACTTCTTCTTCTTGAGCGCCGCGCGACTCGCTCCCTTGATCTCCTGTTTGTTCTTCATCTCCTCCTTCACGTGCTCGCCGTCCTCCATGTGGTCGCGCGACGCGATGCTCGAGAAGAGATCGTTCTGCGTCTGATGCCACGGGTGGTCCACGCCCCACGTCTTGTCCGCGCGGCCGTAGCCACCGACGTTCACGCGCATGTCGGCGGCGAAGCGGCCCGTGCGTGCGCCGCCCAGTGAGCGCACGCCCTTGTTCGCGACGATGGATGAGTCGCTCGCCACGCTGATCTCCTCGGCCTCGTTGCCGCGGCGCTTGTCCTTCCTGCGCATCAACACCATGGTTGCCTGCCTCCTTGCCTCTCTGTCTCTTGATGGAGCTCTTGGTTGGCTTCTGCAGATGTGATGTGAGCTCGGCAACCAACAGAAGTGCGGTGTACTGGGCCGCCTCTTTACAAGGGAACCTGGCGTTCCCTTATAAAGAAGATATATGTAGTACCGAAACGAATGTCTAAAATAATACATCTAGATCACAAAACTCACGGTGCAGATTATCGTATCATGAGCCTCGGCTTGTAGCTGACAAATGTAGCCATGTTCAAGAGAGCCGCCAGTTCTCGAATTGAGCATGGCGGCGAAATAGGGTGTCTCACTCTGTGCTCAGTGCAATCGTATTGTTCTGCACGCGCAACGAAGATTCCCCTTCTCCAAGTCCATTTGCCGGATGGCGCTCGTCCTACTTGTCCAAGGGGGAACCACTACAACAACGCAGAGTCGAACAATGGCAGCGAGTGTGAACTGCTGGTCTCCATCCAGTTCAACCTCGTGGTGTCAAGTCCTCCCATTGTTTTTTAAAAGCACCTGCAAGCTTGGCCCTATGATTTCCAATGAACAGTGTCGATACCTCCTGGTTCGTAGCCATGAATATTCTGTGGTTCTGATGCTGACGACGACGAAAGTCGGGCAGCAAAACGAAGCACGAAGAAGGTCGGCGAAGGCAGCAGCCGCTCAGGTTTGGGTCCTGACCATCAACTTCTAATCCCATGCACTATATTTGGGTTTCGGCACGTTTTCAAGATAGAGGGCGCTCGCTTGCTTGGTTGTCTGTCTTATGTCTTACTTGGGGCTCAAAGGGTCCATAGTGCATTGCCGTCAGTGTGCGCGCTATTCACAAGGAGCTAAACTGGCACTCCCCACCACCCCACCCACGTACGTCAATTCATCTCACATGAGCTACTCTTGCTGAGAAAGCAACGATGCAGCAGGAAGAGAGTCCATCTGTGGCCTCTGCGGCATCGAACGACACCCGCAGATCAAGCGCGATTGTGAACCCGAGCCAACCGAGTAACTACAATACGTCGATACCCCCAACGTGTCAATCAGAGCCGAGTTCTCGCACGGACGACGAGTCTGCTTCACAGGGGGAGAGCTCCTCGTCGTTGGGCTCGTATTCGTCGTCAGGAGCCAGCAGCTCCAACCCAGCTCAGCAGTATCTCCATGCGGCGTTCCACAATACCAGTCAGCACCAGTCTGGAGGTAATCAACCACCATCATCATCTCAATCGCAGCCACAACCAGCAGCAACGAACAATGGTCGACAGCGCGCGACGTCGCTTGTGGCGCCGAATCAAATACCGCAACGACTGATCAAGAACTACAAGGAGCTCGCGCGCGATTTCCGGATGCTCAAGCCGTCCACGCGGCTCCCCGACGGCACGTACCCCATGGGCGCGCATTGGGTGTTCTGCGAGATCGGCGCGCCAAAGGCCATGTTCTTCCCCTGTCAGCACAGGTACGCGTGCGATATGTGCACCAAGCTGCATGACATCAGCTCTGACCGGTCCCAGGCGTCTGCGTGGAGGTGCATAATCGCTGTTCAACCTTGGAATCCGCTTTTGATGGACCGCGTAGGATGGCTAACTGCTTAGCTTGTGTATGCATTTGACCACTCGTCCGTAGCTCTTGTCCCGTGTGCATGACCGACATCCACCTCATGCTCCCGTACTTGGAGAAAGAAGAGGAAGAGTACTGGAAGTGGATCTCCGAGGTCAAGCCGTCGCTGCCGTCCACGTTCAAGCTCGAATTTAAGGACGTCACAAAGAGACTCGAGAAAGGTGCCGTGCTTCTGGACACCCCACCGGGTGAACAAGCGCCAGCCATGCTCACGAGAAAGCCTTCGAATCGCCGACACACATGGCACTCGACCGACGTACAGCGAGCCACAGCAGGTCACGCTAGCGGCGTGGACCCAAAGACTTGCTCGATTTTGTAGGCAGTGTTACGCGCGGTGCTCGGAAGCTGATTTGCAACACGATAGGTAATAGTTCCCATTTCCATTACAACAATAATCCTTCAACGCAAACCTTTTCTTCTAACCTGTTTGTTGTTCAAAACTCGCTCGGGTTTTCGTCGTCGTCGTTGTCGGGAGTCAGGACGTGAAGCTGCGAGACGGCGTGGCTCAAGCCTGGCCACACTTGGCGGATGTGAAGTGACAGCTCTGCGTCCAACACGTCGACTTGATTCGCAATCCCGTGCTTGAGAGCCTTGATCATTACCAGCTCGAGACGGTCCGCAAAGCTCTGTGTAGTGGTGATCACCTTGGTCAGCTTCACTACCGATGAGGTGTCTTCACCACCCGGATCGCTTGCCAGCAAGCTCATGGAGTGCACGTGGAGCGCGATCTTAGGAAACTCGTTCAGCCACAGCGAGCTATTCGATCGAAGAACCTGCTCGAATTGGTCGACATGGGTGTCGTCACCACTGCTCAAGGAGATCGCCAGTAGCACGATAAACAACGCTGAGCCATCGACCATGCTCGAGCGCGATTTCCTCCACGAGTGAAGCAGTGTCTTGGACACCTGGGTGGACCGCTGACACAATTCAGCGACGGCATGAACGAGGAATAGCTGGAAGTGAAAGTCGACCTGTCTCGGCATCTCATCTGAGCCTTTTTCCTCTTTCACAAAAGCACTTTGTAGCCACTCGTTCACGAAGCAGGTCGCGAGCTCTAGTAGCATGTGGTTGTTGTGCTCATCCATCACTCGAACATCGTTGTGAACATTGCTGTCACTTCTTGGACTTGCTCCAAACGCTTGCAGGATCCGCACAGCAGCTGCACGGTAGAATGGTGATACCAAGTGAGATTGAGTCGTCAGATCTGGCACTTGCACCAATTTCCATCGGAAGAGATGCTTCACGATCTGAATCTGGTACTTGGTTTTATCCACTTCGGATGGGAACATCTCCATTCTGTCGAGCGGTGAGGCTTCTCTATCCTCGAATTCGTGGTCGCGACTGCTGACCGAGTCGTCGTCACCTTGAATCACTCGCTGGGAAAACTGGCGAACCCAATTCAGATGCTTCATGACGGCGTCCTGCTTTCTTGACCCCGATCCGTTCTTGCTGGTACGTCGACGCTCTAGCACAGTTCTCAGCTGTGAATACTCCATCGCACAGCGGATGACAATAGCTGATGGAATATCAGGGATACGAATGGCGGTTGGATGTGAGACTTCTTGATCCGAACTCGTCAACTCGATCAAGTAGAAGAGCAGCGCTTGGAGTAGGGACCACGGGAATCGGCTCTCAAAATGATCACCGATATAGCTGAGCAACTCGAGCAGTGTACTGCCGCCACCAGTACTAACTAGTTCTTTTGAGAATCTGCAGTCGACGTGATGTCGCGCGCAGATCTCGAGAACTTCGAAGCCGTGGTGCTGGAGCCTGAGATCAACCGGAAACACCTGGCCGTTCTCTCGTATCAGCTTTGCGACTGAAGTCACGAAGAACGCGAGGATCCGGTCGTGGCTTCCCGACGACAACCCACGATTTACCCCCGCCTGGAAGCCGCTCTTGCTCTTAGCTGCTCCAATATCTTGAAAGTTCAGCTTGTGCATCAAGTCGTTCAAAACGAGAAGCATCAGTGCAACTGCGTTGTCAGCTGAGCTCACTTCGAGATTATCGCCACTGTTGCTGAGAGAGGTGAGCTGGAGCAAGATTTCCGCGATTATCCACTCGATCACATCTTCGACGGAAGCGATGCGAAAGCCTCCCAGATCCGCGATGACATCGAGCTCGATTTGCAACCACTCTCTGAGATCACCAGCATCACTGGTGGTAGTTGCTGATGGTGGCAGCAGTAGACTGCCAGATGTCGACGTAGACGCTCCACCAAACAGCTTGAGCCCGAAGCGAAACTCCAGTGTGATGAGCTTCTGAAGTTGTTTCTTCGAGATCTTCTCGAGAGGAAATGTTTCTTTGTACCACCTCATCTGAGAAACCGCGCACAGGTTCCCCAACAAAAACTGCAGGGGTTGTACTCTCGATTCTTCATACAGTACTCCTGGCGCCGCTTGTCTGTCTTGAGTTGGCGGACGCTGGGAAGAGTCAAGGTCTACAATCGACCGATAGCCAATCCAGAAGATGAAGTCTCGGATTCTCGGATCTAAGGATTCGCAGTGTAGGAGCGCCTTTACAATGTGAGCTTGATCTTGTCGCCTGTCTTGTTGCTTGTCTGGGGATAGCAAGGCTGCTGCTCGAAGCATGGTCGAGTAAAACAGACTTCTTCGAAGTAATTGATCATGAAATAGCACTTTTGCCCCTGGAGCCTCAACGCCTGCTACAATCTTTTCGTCGATTCGCTGGATGAGGTTCACGAGATCTGGATGAACACCTGAAGACTGAGACTCGCCGCCGCTTTTGCCGAGAAGAGACGCCACAACAGCCGCGAGACAGCTCACCTCGTGCAGGAAACTCTCGTCGATGGGCTCTGTCCACGATACGTGCGAGACAAAGAAGTTCGCGATCGAAACTCCAGGCATCATCGCATCTTCCTTGTCCTGTGGTTGGCTTGCAGTACTTGGAGTCGCATCAGTGGTAATTTTTTGGCTGGACGGTATCGAACGCTCGAGTACTGGAACTAAATAGGCAAAGAAAGCATCAACTTCGTCCAAGCTAAACAGCTCAAGGACTCGCATGCAGACATCCTCCCAGAGACTCTGCATCTGCTTTGTGGAGACGATCGTCTCGTTTTGACTCCGCTCAGCGTCATAGAGTGACATCAGTGTGGACTCGAGCGCTTGTCGTAGCTTGGTCATCGTCTCTTGAGACACGCAATTCCGTTGTCTCCACAATTTGGCGCTTCGTTCTCCATTTATCTCTTGCTGCAAGCGCGCCAGCGCGGGGCCAAATCCTTCTCCATCACCCTCGTGGCGTTGCCGTTTGTGGGGTGCCTTCTTGAGCTTTCTTCTCTTTTGTCGTCGTTCTAGCCAATCTTCAGCAAACGTCAGGAATTGCGAGTACTCTTGAACGGAAACCAGTCCGCTCTTAGCAAGTGCATGCACAAACGCTATGTGCTCGAGAAGCCTCGATTCAGCTGCGCTTCGATCACTACCACCCGCACCACCATCACGCGACATCTCAGCACCTTGGAGGTTATCGAAGTCGATATCTAGACAGCACGGGATTAATTCCTGCTTCCAGAGCTGTGGCTGGAACATCTTCCACTGACGCAGCTGCGGCGAGAGCTTCTTCGTATCGCGATAGAGCCGAATGTTCTCTTGTACCATGTTTCGTACTTTGGCAGAGTGCAGCGGAGACTGCGTCCGCTGCTTCTTTCCGGTCTGTTGTCCATTCATGTTCGCAGCTTCGACAGCATTGGCAGCAGCTGTTGTCGCTTGCTCGATCTTGAGCAGCTCTAGGTATCGTGATCGTGTTTGGGAGCAGAAATCCATGATCAGTCCGCCGCTTGGAAACTGCGGCTGGTGGGTCTTCATCACGCTGAGGTGCGCTGCAACATGGTCGGATTTAGCTACTGGGTACTGCGAACATGTTGGATTTCCATCTCCAGTTTTTCGGCGACTCGACTGCTGTTCGCGACGATCAAATTCCAGCAAGAACGCACAGAGAAACTGGATCTGGCGTTTGCTCGTCACGAGACCGCACGTCTTACGCTGTCTGAGGCATCGAAGAGAAAGTATAGGTGCAGGAGCAGTTGCAGTGCTACGAGAGTCATCTGCAGTCGTCGTCGCCTTGCTTCCAGCACTCGTGTCTTGCCCGGCTGCGAAATGGTCGCGCACCCAATCGCGATAAATGTCGACTGCTGCGTTTGAGCGCGTAGCTGTTGCTGACTCAGCCGAAGCAATTGTTTTCTTTGTGTTCGCGCCATTCGAGACAGCAGCGACGAGCTCGAGACTGTGCCGCAGGAGGAATCCGTTCATGCCCTGGATACCTTCGCTCGCCAGATCATGCGCCAACGTGAGCACTTGATCCACGAAGTCACTACGCTTGCACGCAACACTCAGGATCAGCTGGTACAGCGCGTCGCAGACCACAGACCTGGGTTCTCCCGACATAGCGGCGTCTGGGCTGACATCGTTGCTGCTGCCGCTGGCTTCATAGATAAATTGCCGAACGATCTGCAACATCAGAAGCGCAAATACAAACACACATAAAAGACCGAGGGAATGAGTGAGTGTTAGCAGCTACCTACAACAACCATTCCTAACAACGAAAGCTCATTTGCGTACCTGAACAAAAGTCGGCGTTGACAAGCACGACTGGTACGCGGCGAAGATCTCCTCCAGCTCGTCGTGGGTGTACGCAGCTTGCACGAGCGAGTAGGGCGACGCGAGTTTCGCGACTTGGGGCTGCAGGAACGCCACCACGCGGTCTCTTGCGACCACGAGGCGTCCAAAGTTGTTGCTAGCATTGCTGATGCTCTCAGTCCCGTGCGCGGATCCCCGACCATGGAGGTGGTCATCCAGCAAAGCTCTCTTGGAAAGCAACTGCGTCACGAGACGCAGCAAGGGGATGGAAAACCCTGCGCAGGTGAAGAAGCAGAGCTCTTCCAGGACCTGCATCGCTGCCTGTTCGTTTGCATGGCTACTTGTATAACCCCCATGGCGGCTGTGATCGGTCGTCGTGTTCTCGGAACCGGTAAATGCGAGGCGAATGATGTACTGCATCACCGACTCGACAACACCGTGGGTGGTGGTGGTCAGCGCAGCAGCTGCAGAATGTTCAGCTACTGGTGACGCCAAGTGGAGATACTGCGCTTTACGAGACAACAGGTAATGCACTGAGGCCGTAAGCCACTCCCACGTTTCCGCTACGCCAGCAGAGACGACTCCGAGAATCACATCTTCAAGCCTCGACAGCCCCGATGAGTGCAGCAGCCACACGCCAACGAACTCCGCGACACGACCTATATCTCCATCTGTACCCGCGTCAGCTGCACCTACATTCGCAGACGCAGTCGGCAGCTTTCTCTTCCTTCTCTGCGTCCGGATTTGTGCCGCTGCGCCAATCGAGCGCACCACCACACCAACGAGCTCTCGGTTCTCACCACAGTCGCGCTGTTGGTGGGTCGCAAGCTGCAGCAGCTCCGTCAGCTGCTCGCGCACCGCTTGATTTTTCTGTCGCTGTTGTTGCGATTGCCTCTGCATCTGCTGCTCCTGGTGTGAAGAACTCGTGTTTGTTGCATCAGCGCTGGTGCTGCAACTGCCAAAAATGGTCGCCACCCACGCGCTGCACGCTTCATGGAAGCGCTGATAGTGCGCCTCCAGGCGCGTGCCGTCCAAGTCGCTGGAGAGAGCGCTTCGCGTGCGACGCACGAGTGACAGGACGTTGCGCTTGAGCTCCGCCGCCGAGCGCGTCCGCCGCAGCGCACTTGAGCTATCTGTGGTGGTGGCGCCATTGCTGCGGCCGCTTGGCGCCATATTTTGGGTTGTAAGTGTTTCAGAAGGGTAACCCGCACTATTTCGATTTTACACCAATCCGAAACGTTGCATATATATTTATCCAATCGCACAGCTGTATCACATTCATTTTAACCAACCACTACACAGAAAGACATGGATGCAAAAGTGCCAACGATACCAAGTGCCTTCATCAGATCATTTTGCATCACCATAAAAGTACGTGTGCGCACTGGCGGCGGCGGCGGCGTGCGCACTCAGCGGCTCGCGTGAACCAGCTGCTGTGTGGGCGATTGCCTGCGCATTCGCAACAGCTGGGCGCGGCGCGGACAGCGTGGACTGCTTGCCGCGTTGGATGCGTCGCAGCTGCCGAAGCACGGCGCCGATCGACTTGATCGCATCGCTGGTCGCCTCGTCGCCAAAGTACTCGGCCACGTCTGCATTATCGAGCGCTTCTTCAGCGTTAGAAAGTGCTCGGAGCGCGAAACTGACCGACTTGCGCTGCTCGCGTAGCGCCATCGGGCTTCCATGCTGCTGCTGCTGGTGCTG